>JAQJVL010002363.1:0-103078 GCA_035578905.1 Stictocephala bisonia | reverse complement strand
ATGGCCGGAAAGCTGCAGTCAGGTTTCGTAGTGTTTTTACATGTCGAAGGAGGGAGAAGGTACATAATGTCTAACTCTGAGACTTCTGAATTACTGTTGGTTGCATTTGCATTGTCAGATTTACATAAAATAGAGATTTCATTATTTACAGGAGTTTCTTCCGGGATTACAGTTTCATTTTAATTACATAGATCTTCCACTAGCTGATTGTTTAGATCAATTTCATCTACTGTCATATTTAAAACATACTAATTATATTTTAGGTTTCTAACTACATCTTGTACGTCTTTGATATTTTTTATTAAGTTTTCACATTCTGATTTTTCTACATTATTCAATCTGTTTTTGTAGTGATTTACTTTAGTTTCTATTTTTACAATTTTAGAATTGTAAAAAAATTAAATAAATTTTTTTCTTTACAGGTAACGATAAATTATTTTTTGGAAAACATTCGTCCTTTCTGCCTCAACCGGTATATTAAAAAAGGTTATTTCCTCTTATAAGGATGATTTATTGATACCATTCTTTATGTCTGTGATCAATATAATTCTTTAATCAGTAATTGTTTTGTAAGGTAGTATCGTACTTGTGTTTATATATTGCAATTTTAACAGGAGTCTTCCAAAGCTAAGGTAAATAAAGAAGGCAAACCTGCTGAAACCAGAATGAGAGAACCAAGAACCAGTGAATTGCTGAAGAAGAAGTCAAAAGATGGCAAAAATAAGATTGTGAACAAACCTGAATCAAGGAAAGAAAAAAGAGCTTCTAAGGAAGTATTGCAGACAAAAACTGATAAAGTCCCTGTTATTGAAGAGTAAGTTTTTTATATAGATTAAAAATTGTTGTTTGCAGCTTTGCCACTAAAAGAGTAACAAGTCTTCGACGTTAATTTTACTGCATTATTTTATTTGTATACATCATGTATTAAGCATTTTAAAATGTTTTCAGTGCTTGCTTTGAAAGCGATGCTTTCAAGGTTCCGGTAGGTAGGATGTTGGGACACCAATTAAATTGTTTTCCTTCTTGCTTCCCTCTCTCCTTTGGCTTGTATAGAGAACTACCCTACAGTATTATCACAACACCCCGGTCGTACGATTCACAAGTCAAACAAGCTTCCATTCATTTGAAGTATTCATACTTCCTTTCACTTTCATAGCCGGCAATTCATATTAATACATCATTCAGTCAATTATTCAATGTTTACAATAAGCACAGCATTTTTATTTTTATGTAAGGGTTTTGTTTATTCACTAGTGCCTTGAATTTACTTAATAGTTTAGGCAGGCACATACGTTTTTTCAGAAAGATAAAGACTTGGAAACTTGTATATTATCTTATGTTATAAGCCATGGAACCATAGTAAATAAGTTTCAAAAATCTGTGTAATGATCAGTTAGTACTATTTTTGTTGTTGCAATAGTTAAAACTTTGTGCTAAATGGTACTTAGTATGAGAATCTTTCCGAGTTGAATAAAATTTAGTGTTTATTTCCAAAAAGTATGTTTAGCAGGTGATGTATTATAACAGAAAGAGGTCTTTAGGTAGTTGTAGTCCTCTGATCATTACAAAAATAAATTACTGCATACAAATCAAAAGTCCCATATATTTTTTTAGTTTTTAAATATGTATATAACATATTTAAACAGTTTATATAAGTATTTTACTTTTTTGTAGAGCTCTGGTAGGGGAAAATAAAAATAACGCTGAGCACCAACAAGGCAATACCTTAGAAACCCAAGCTGAAGAAGTTGAACCTTCAGTTATAACTCTCAGTCAAGCAACTCTTCCTTCTCCGTCTCTACCTCCAAAACAACCTCCATCTTCCCCTGACCATGGCCATGAACAGAGGAAGGCTCGGAGTAAACAATCAGAGAATGCTGAAACTGTGCAACCCCTCTCTGATATTAAATCAAATTTTAAGATTGAAGAAGAAATAAAGCCTTTGGAAGAAGAGCTCAAGAGACCTCATTCTGCTAGAGCAGTCCACAGAAGGAAAGCTGGAATTAGTAAGTATTTATTTTAATTGTTTCAATTGCCAATTGTAAAATACTATACATTATGAGCCAAGAGAGTGTGTATAAACAATTTAGAATGATATTGATTAATTTTATTTTGTAAATACTGTAAATATTCAATAATTTGTCTTACATTTTTTGTATCCAAATAAGATTTACATTTTTTGTTAGGTAATATTTAACTAGCCTAATATAAAAGATCAAATTGCAAGACTTACAGCAAATGTTAAAAGAAAAGATTACCAAGCGACCCCGGGTTGACTAGTTCATTTAGGATAAATCTCTTTAAAGATGAAGGGGAAGAAAGTATTAATATTTCTAATGAAGATGAAGCAGTCAATGAATATGAAAATTATGAGATATCTGAGTAAACAATTTGATATTCAACCTTATACAAAAAATATAGCCTAAGATAATTGGTGAAGGCTTTGTTGATTTAAAAATACAACATTTTTCTACTAAACAATATTAGTGCAGTAGGTAAATGAAGGAATAGTAATTTTTAAAATTGTAAATGAAAAGTATAGTTCGTTTTGAGTGACACATAAGCCAGGACAGAACAATAGAAATAACATTTCGGCAGTGAATTAACGATTATGAAAATGCATTTGATGTTTGGAAGCTTTTTCTCAGAAATGAAGTGTTAGTATATATTGCAAACACTAGAGATATTTGGATCATTAAAAATAAAGAACAGGATTTAATTCTTAAGAAAAAAGGACATTCAAACAATTACATCATATCCTCTGAATTGCTGTCTGGCCTCCTGTATTTGGCTGGAGTGATGAAACCCTCTAGCGAAAATCAAAAAGATCTTTTTGAAACTGATGGAACAGGCATTAAATTTTTCTCCTTTATAATGTTGAGAAAAATATTACTGCTTAGGGTTATGCGGTTTGATTAAATAACCACTAGGGAGGATAGAAAGGTCCTGGATATTGTGGTTGCAATTGAAGTTTTTTGAAACATTGTTAGTGAATAATTGTTACTATTGGCAGAATGCTTGAATCCTTTTAAGGATGGTGTAACTTTCCCCTCTACTTTAGCAGTTACATGCTGAAGTTTTTTTTTTTTTTTTTTTGCCTGTGCTGGAAGATTTTACAAAGGAGATTCATGCAGGACAACAATCTGGTATAACAACTGTCTCAACCTTTTTTTTAATAGAGTAATTTTTGTATTTGATGGTTTTAAGTATGTCAATGTGTATTGGTAATTGCAAGGGTCATGATCACCATACACGTAAATGAGAAGGGGGAGGGTTATCACCAGATTGAGTTGATTCAGGAATCATATTCAATATTGTTATAAAATATTATAAAATGTTCTCAAAATGTTAAAAATCATCACCTTATAATTTTATCAAATGTTAATTTTAATAATTTCAAACTAAGTAATTTATTATATCATATTAAGTTTAATATCATTTAATATAATAATTAATTTCATTTTATCAAAGCCTCAATAGTTGGAAGTTATTTAATTTTCTCTTTATTCAAAAATAGTTAATATTGATTCAATATATATTTCAATAATATATTTTCATATAGTGTAATTTATTATTCAAAATCATATGACAGCAAAATTTCTATAAGTGTTCAGTGTAAACAAGCTATAAACAGATGTTTTAATAAAACGTGTAATAATGTGCATCAAGAAATATTTTTATTTACAAAACAGCTGAAGTAAAAAGCTTAAAGGAGATGAATGGACGGGTGCAAGAATCATCACCACCGTTATGAGCATTGGTAATTGTAGGGGTTATGATCACAATACACATGTATGGGGAAGTGGGGGATTATCACCAGCTTACATGTATTGGTAATTAGCAGCGCCTTCTTTCTTATTACGAATGTTAGAAGACTATGCTACATATGTGGGGTCAAAGGAATTTGAGTTGGCATGAGAATAGGGTCTTATGAACGGGTTGGACCATATGAAATAATACAATTTAATTTATGTAATTAATAATAAAACCAACTTCTTATGTTGAGTAACCACCCGTTTATTATTGAAATAAAATTGTAAAGGGTTACTTACAATAAATATGTATTCAATAAAAATTTTTCAAAAGTAAGTCTTAAGTTTTATAATTGTTAAATCAAGGAAAGCCAACATCAGAAGTGGAAAATAACGACAGTGATGAAGCTGTGTTGCCCAAGACGTCTGCCCCAGAGATCAAGGACCCACCTCCACCTGAGAAACAAAACAGCCAATTTGCTCCAAGGTTAACATACCAAATCAAATTATTATTAGTTTTTTTTTAAGTGGTATCAATAGGTATTAAGTTAATTTGCTAGACTTATATTTCTTTCTAATATTTCAAACACATTTATGGAGATATTCTATTCAAGCAGACAATTGTTCAGTAAATAAATAACAACCTTTATCTATGGTTTTAATTCTATTGTTTTTCATATGCATGTTTGAACTTGGATTTATTATAAGTATTCATTGCTGAAGAGGTGCGCTAGCCTATCAAAAGGTAATTGACTTTAAGAGTTGACCTTTTTCTGCCGATAGGTACTTCTACTTTACAGATTGTACAAAACAAGGAAGAAACAAGTATAATAATAGTAACAAATTGAATTCATTATTTTCATAAATTTACAAATATTTACATCATAATAAATAATTTAAGAAGGTCCTACATGGATGGAGGCTGAGTTCAATCAACTTGTAGTATTTAGATTATTTATTTACTATATTTATTATTCAGTATAAAGTATATACACAGCGTGTCCGGAACTCTCTGGAACTTTTCATCAAAAATTGTTCCTTAGGTCAAAACAAACATATTTCACAATATAAACATGGGTCTATCTGACTAGTTTACTGTATATTTGTCTGTATGTGTTTTTTACAAATTATTTTATAACTCAAGAACTATTTAATATAAAAACTTCAAATTTATTATATATATATATATATATATATATATATATATATATATATTATATAATAAATTCAATAGTTAAAACAAGGGAGTAACATATCATTGCTGTAACTAAATTAATTTCAAAATGGCATGCCACTCATACAAGACAATGTATTATAGAGTCTGCACATGTTACTCCGTGCTCTGAAATTGAGGGCCTACTCCAATGGTTTTTAGTAGCAGACTCACAGCATGTCTGCGTGAAGCGGCGTTATTTGCCATGGTGCGTGTAACGCCGGGTTAATTATTTACGTCCCAGAAAATATTTGGCTCTTTTTGGAAAATCCTAATATGTGATTTTTAGTGGCAAACATCGTAAATAGCAAACACTCAACAAGAATCAAATTCAAGTACAAAATAAAATATAACTCTACTGTACATTTTTTTTTAAAAGTATACATCACAGTAAATAATTGAGATAACTGTAATATGATTTCAAAAAGGTGATTTATGTTCAACTAAATAAGAATATAAAGAATAACAAAGTAATAAAAGGAGTCAAAGAATTAGTCCACAAACACTCGTAACTTCATTGCATAGTACATTTTTCACTCGTTTTCTCTTTCAATTTACAATCAGCCAGAGCATTGCCTCTGCTGTAGTGTACAAAGTGATTTATTCATTTGTATTCAATAATCAGGATTCACCTTGTGCCCACGCTTGATCTGATATCAACATGTCATAGATTGCGTCTCTGCTTGTAAAGTATTCGAAAAGCATGAATTTTTAAAATTTTTTTTATTGTTGATTACGGATATGTTGAAATTTGTTTATATTATATTAATAGTAATGTTTTGTGCTATTTTTATGATTAGTTTTGTTATTTGTGATACGTTTAGATGGTAGAGAGGACTGTCCAGTCCTAACCTCGCCTTAAAAATAAAGTCGTTTTTCATTTCATTTCAATTTATTTGTTTCATTATTTATTGCTAATTTCTAAACACTTGGAATTTTTAGTTCATTCAGAACATTTTTGATAAATAAATTTACATTGCATTTTTGTGTTTGTTTTAAAACCCAGCAGTGAGTTTACACCAATATTTTACATTGAAAACAAAAGAACTGCAAACAATCTACCTTGATAAATTCCCTAATTAATATCCTTTGTGTAACTTAAATGCAAATTCACTAGGCGTGTATCCATTTCCACATGTTGTTGAGAGAATTTACAGGGCTAAAAACAGTTCTTTTCCCCAATGATACATGTTACTAGATCACTTTTCCCAGAAGAAGAACAAAGAAGTTGCAAAGATGGACAAGAACCTCTCCATTACAAAGTTATTACTATTCTGATATTATTAAGGTTTATTATTTTCCAGGATTAAGTATAACATCTTAATTTTCATTTGGAAAAACAATATTCACTTAATTTCCAGTGAGGCAAAAGAGACCAAAAGGCCCAGAACAGCTGTAAGGCCTGCCAGTGCTCGGCCTGGTGCTCCCAGAGTGCGAGATAGAGGCACTGTTCTACTATCACAGAAAGACAACAAGTGAGTAACTGCAATTATTACAACCTATTTTATATGTTTCAACATTTTCTAATTAAATATTTAAAATATCTCAACATATTAAAAACATTTCATTAACACTTTCTCATACTGTTTTCTGAGCCCCTGCTCTATTCTTGTACTTGTTTTACTTTAAAATTAAGAAACATCTATTACATCATCAAAACTATAAACACCATTAATTACATTTTAACAGCTGTTAAAATTTCATAAACATCATTATTTACATATAAAAAGCTGTTACTTTTCATTAACTTAAATCCCTCTCTATGTTATTATTATGGCCGAAAAAAGTACTTTGAGGTCTTCCTGTATTTTTTGGGGTAAAAATATTGAACGATGGAGACCTTTTTGCACAACAATTGGAAATTTTGATCGAGAAATGAGGAAGGAGTTGCGTTAACAAAGAACAGTTTCACCTATTATATGTAAGGATTCTCCAACAACGTTCAACAAACTATCAGTGACTCTTAAAATTATGAACTTTCATTGAAAAAGGCTTTTTATATTGTTAGTATTTGTAGTGTGTTTTCGATTTTAGGATTGCTAGTGAACCTGTCAATGTCATTGTGGATTCCAAGGAGCTACCTAAGGATGATGATGAAACCTTGGTCAAAGTTGAAGCTTCGACTTCACTAACAGATGCAGTTGTGGAACAGGTTGTTAAGTATTTATTGGGTAATGTGAATACAATTAAGCGCAAACTACTTTTATAGTTTTACTGGTAACAAAAAAATTATTTATTTAGTTAAAACATTTTTAAAGTCCTAAGCTTGAAAATAAGGCTTGAGATATTTATGTTTCAGCTAGGTTTACTATGGTACATTGGAAAGAGTTGACTCATTTGGTCAAATCTCAAAAGCTACAAATTACATAAAAATAAAATATATATAATGTATGATAACACTGTCAACAAATAATAATACTGGATATACAGGGTGTCTTTTTTAAATGGGGCACCATTGTGATCTTGTAAACCAAAAGTCTGATAACAAACTTTAAATCGGGAACCTTACCTTGTTTTTAGACACGATTAAAAATACATAATACACATTTTGGAAGACAGCCTCAATTTTTCAATATGGCTGTCAACTGTGGGTTTTCTTATGGAAGATCCTGTATATAATGATGGTTTTAGATAGAAATATTAATTTTAAGACTTTTTTTATTCTTGTTAGTTTTTCGATATTTTGCTTAATAATGTAGGTATGAGAGCTCAAAATGCTCAAATTCGTTATGGAGCTTACTATTGAGATAAAAACATTTTTTTTAAATCATTCAAAAAAATGACCTAATCTACAAACATCACTACATACAATCAGAAAATGCATGCTTAGCTATTATTTTTTCACGTTTAAACGCATTGTGTATTAAATTATAACACTAAATTGAAACAAATTTGTTACTATTTTGTCACAGATAAGTTGATGTTGGCAGCACTGTTACCATTATCAGCTGTTTAAATAAACTTCCAATACTGATCGACAGTGGTATTAAGCAAAATATCGAAAAACTGCCAAGAATAAAAAAGTCTTAAAATTACTATTTGTATCCAGAACATTCATAAAATACAGGTTGTTCCATTAGAAAAACCATAGTTGACCGCCATATTGGAAAATAGTAACCATTTTCCAAAATTTGAAATATGTATTTTTAATTGTGTCTAAAAGCAAGTTAAGGTTTTAAAGTAAGAATTTAAAGTTTGTTGTCAGACTTATGGTTTCTAAGATCACAATGGTAGCCCATTTAAAAAAAAAAAATCCTGTATATTATACAGGCCAGCCACCAAACTAGTGAAAGATTAAAAGAATTACACAGGTGAAAACTATCTAAATAAAACAATAACTTCAGTACGAAGTACTTGTGTCTTAAATGTTGAAATATTGATCTCCCATCTCACATAACTAAATCCAGGTTTTTTAACCATCCAACACCTGCTTCTCCGATTTAATGAAGACCAGCTAATCCCCCCTGAAAGTAACGCAATGGGCACTGTGACTATGTGATCCATAGTTTTAAATTCATCTCCGCAATCACATGACTAATCATTTGCCATTCCCCACTTAAATTTCCAGTAGCTGCATCTTTCCATCTCCGTGCGAAAGCGACTCAACATAGGAAATTCCACTCCTTATAAGGAAGATTCATTCCGCTGATGACGGTTATTGGGTCTGATACCAGAAACTTGTTTCAACCATAAAACATATCCTAAGTTAACACCCAGTTGGTTTTTATCGAAAATTGTTTGAGAATAACTGGGAAGCTAGTCGAAGAGGTGGTTTTCTAGATTTAAGTCGCCCTGCACGTAGTGGGATATCTTGCCAAATGGGTAGATTCGGAGTAGATAGGACCATTTTAAACTCTCTAAGAAGTGCCCTTTGCATCTTATATCTGGAGGAGTTATGTCACTGGAAGGCATTGTAGAGGGGTTGCAATCAGGGAGCCTCTGTTAGCCCTCATCGCCCTATTTAGTTGTATATCAACCTCTCGTACATGTGTACTGTTAAGCCACACAGGGGCACAATATTCAGCAGTGGAGTAAACCAGGGACAAGAAAGACGTATGCAGGATTTAAGCGTTGGCTCCCCACAATGATCCAGCAAGTTGCTGCACAATGTTAGTTCTGGTTCTCACTTTAGCTGCTGTTTTCTGTAGGTGACTTTAAAAACAGAGAGATTGATCTAAACTGACCAACCAAAAATAATACTGTGACAGCATATTATGTAGAAACTTTTAGTATTTTTAGAATATTTTGACAGAATATCTCAGTAGAGTATATATTTCTACATACATATAGCATATGTTAATGGTAGAAATAGAAATTGAATGATATAGAAGACTTAAGAAATACTACAAACTGCAATCATAAAATGGCAAACCAGCTGAGGTTTGGCTTGTTGGCTCAATCTCACAAACATGTTTTTGTCTCTAAGTCTAAGTTATTCTTCATCTTTCCTTCAACAAGTAAATAATTATTTTCAATTACTTATAATTAAAAAGAAAATATATATATATATATATACACTCAGGTATAGTTTTCAATTTTGAAGTTGTGTTTTTATGTATAATCTTATTCAAAAATTATCTTTTTACAATATAGATTAAATCCTCTCGTGACAATGTATCTTTATTGAATTACAGAGTTTGTATAATACACTTTTAATCTCTTCTATTTTTATCACTGTAGATAAATAGTGCAGAGTACCATACGATTGACTGATGGATGATGTGTTGAAGGTGGGGGATGAAAGTCAGCTGCTGACTGGCGACCAGGGACACCTTGTCTCACAAATCCTGGAGACCCAGAAAGAACTAGCAGACCCAACAACCAGCTTGGAGACCACTTCTAAATTTGATATTGTAAGTAGAATTATTACGGGATAGTTTAACTGGTTTTATTTATCCATTAGGATATGTGAGTTATTTTTTTGCTCTATACTCGGTCCTCTTAATGTTGACACAGTGTTAGTGTTCACACAATGGGTGGGTGAATGAGTTATCTTCACCGTATTTTAATGGGTGAGTCATCTCCCACTGTACCCTATGGGTGGGTAGGTGGGTCATCTCTACTACTGTACAGTGTATGGGTGGTGATCTCCCACTGTATGATACGGATGGGTAGATGGGTTATCTCTATATTACGAGTATGGATGGTTCATCTCCATTGTACGTGTATAGGTGGCTCGTCTCCACCGTATGTGTATGGGTGGGTAGGTGGATCATCTCCACCCTGTGTGAATGCGTGGGGTGATTGACTGATTAATACACGTCAGTAATTATTAAACTAAAATTAAGTTAACTAAAATATTTGTTAAATAAATAAATAAAAATAGTAAAATTTACTATAATTCATAATCAATATACTGTAGTAAAAATTAAAAAAATTAAAGTTTTTTGTTGAAACAAAAGAAAATGTACTAACAAATCACACAGTTAATTTAATAATTCTTACAATAAATTAAAAAAATTAATAAAAATCTATTAGATAACAGAGTTTTTGACTTTATAGTTCAAATAAGATTTAAGTAAGTTAGAGAAATGTATTATAAAATTGAATTTTATAGTTTGTTCTTCACGATCCTTTAAATTCGGCTTATGTAGCTGAAATCCTTTTGTTTTTTTCAAGATGGTTTGAACCTGTCTGTACAGATGAACTATATTAATTATTTATATTTAATTAACAATATTTACAAGGTTAGCCATTAAGAGCTGAAATTACCTCCCCACGAAACAAAAAATAATTTAAACATTTTTTATTACTTTGGACATACTTATCAGGATTTGTTCCAAATTCTTACACTAATTTTAGTGCAGCAGTTCAAACTAATTTCGTTAAAACCATTTGTACAAACAGGTAACTTATGTTTACTTAAGTTAACAGCCTATGCTAAAACACCTCGCAGCTTTGTGATTTCAACGCCTGTAATTCTTGATTTAGATTTTCATTCTTAAAACTAGAAATAAGAATAAAATTTTTTTGGTAGTTCAATACATTTTTAAATGGTAGAAACACTATATTCTCTTTTGACAGAAGAGAAATTTGGTACAATAATTCTTTTGGACAGTCTACTCTTTGCTTTGAAGATATTTTCATATAAATGGTGACCAGATTGTAATTCTCCCTTTAAAAATGTTAAAAATCAATAAATATTACTTTCAAGACCTAAATATATTAAGATGTTATATCAACCGTCTCTTGTTTAAAAAAAAAAGATCCTTATAGTTCATACTAATTACTACTCCACTTATATTTATTTACAGCTGTTTATGTCTTAAAAGATAAGCAACACTTTGTTTAGATTTTAAAACAAATTTCATTTATTCATTATAGTCACTTGATTGATGTTGAAAATAATTAGTAAAGATTAAAGAACAAAATAATCTTTCCAATGTGTTTTAGGTAGATGTTTATTTCTATTGGTCATTTATTCTAAATTCTTAGACATTACAAAACTGTTGAGTTTAGTTACAAGACAAGACCATTCACATATTGAGATGGACAATAGAGTATACTATATTTCTTTATGGCAACATTTAAATTATAATACATTTTTAAACTAGTGTAATATCCCCAATATAAATTTTTTACATTGCTGATGATCTATACTTTCAATATAATAGATATAAGTACATAAAAGTGTAATTGTTCAAATATTGGCCTTATTATCACGAAAGAAATGTTCAGATGTATATTTCAAAATTATATCGACTTTCTACAAAAATAAATAAAATGTGTTTAAAATTCAGTTTTAAATTACTACTTATGATAAATAAGTAACAAATGTTAAGTAACATGTATTGTTTAGCATTTGCATTGTTATGAAAATGAAAATGTATATGGGACCTATATTTGCTATTTTAAGTGAATACATTAATTCAAACTGGTATTGCATGATGCCTAGAAGCAGTGTTATTGTAAGATATGAGCCCTGTAAGAAATTAACCCTTCAGGGTGAGAATTATTTCTATATGTTCTAATTTTTATAATTTAAATGTTTTTTCATACTTTTTTAGTTATTTTCTTGTCTTTTGATGTTTTGTACACTTACAATCTAACTAAATAAATAAACTACTGACAGATAAAAAACATGAAAGACGTTTCATCTTCTTCCTGTTATCAGTAAATATTTGCAAAACACGTGTTGTTCCATGCACTATTTCAAAGTAATTTAAAAGAATCATAAAGTTACTCCTCTGTGAAAAATAGTTATAACTAAAGTAATTAGTATAAATGCTTTCTTTGGTAATGTTTTTTAATTGTTTGGAAATGTTATAACGGTAATAAACAAGCATAAACCATATACATTTTGATGACATAAAATAGAAATATTTTCAATGTAAAGAGATTTCTTTTCATGTTTTGTAACATGATATATTTGCAGCAAAGAGACAGAGCAGTTGGCAAAGAGAATACCTACAAAGAGGTACAAAAATTGCAGACAGCGATACAAGCATTGACTCAAGCTGCTAACCCGCTTGGGAAACTAATAGATTATCTCCAAGAAGATGTGGATTCGATGCAAATAGAGTTGGAGTCCTGGGTTACCATGAACCGTGATCTTGCACAGCAACTGTATGCTGAAGAAAGGTAATTGTGTTCAAATATGGTTAGTTGTATATTAATAAATGTACTACAGCAAATGTTAATGAAGGGTTCTCTCTCATTTTAAAATACATTAGTCAATAAATCACTGTTCGTTATTGTTAATTGTTTATTTAACAGCTGAAATACTAACCTATCGTTATTTATCATCTCTCTTATGAATTTTATTTCTTGTTTATTACATATTGTTAACCCATTGAATCCCAGATATTTTTTATAAAATATCTCCCAAAAATTCCAGAATTTTTTAGTAAGGTATGTGCAAAAATCCTATGGCTATTTTGCCAATTTTACAATATTTTACTAAAAAATGTATTTCTCGCTTATTTTTCAATCAATTTTCAAGATTATTTTATCTTTTCATTCCAAATGCATTGTAATACAAAACAATATATGTATAAAATAAATATCCATGCAAATAAAAATTTGTGTTAAAAAAAGTACTTACCGAAAAATATTTGTTGTCGAAAACTTTTGACTTTATCACACTGAAGGAAGTAGTAAAAAATTAGATATTACAAATATGATGGCATCACATTGAAGCAAATTTTTCACTGAACAACTTTGCCAATTTTCATCCCTTTATTAATAAAAATAAAATAGAACTAAATTTTTTGATAAATCAGTACTTTTTTGAAAATAGCATTTTGCCCTTAATGTCTTGAAAAACTCCCAATAAAGGTAATTGTTTTTTATAAATACTCAATGTAATAGAATGTACAGTATAACTAATAAGAAAATATTTACAAACAGTTATTTGAAAAACACTTTACTAATAAAAACAAACTTGAAAAACACCTAAATATTTATATTAAGTGTACCACTCTACATTAATGGCTTGGCGAGCATTCAGACAAATTATCACTAAAACTATCATCTTCTACCAAACGCCGAACTGTATTTTCACTTATTGGGAAGTTAGCGCGTTTAATAATAAACTTTACACACAACATAAAATGTCATATAAACACAGGTCTGGAAATATCTCGTTAACGAGTAATGGCTAACGAAAGAATTTTCTCTGAATTTGATATCTTAGGTTAAATAAGGGCTTTCTGAAACTCTGATAAGGTAAATTAAGGGCCGAAATTATTCATTTCTTATAGTTTTCATTTCTAATAGGTGAGATTAATGATTTTTAGGTTAATTTTACTTTTGTAATGTATAAAATATCATTTAATTAAACATCTATTCGCTTTCTGTGTACGTTATTCACACAGTTTTGTTCAGAATAAAATGTTCTACAAGTTTTATTTGAGATTTTGATGTGTTTATTAGCGTTAAAATAAAGTTATTGTTGGCCAAAGGTTACAACCCCTATTTTGTTTGCCCCATTTTTTGTATTTGACACTGGTTTATCCAAAAATTACTTAACTTACAGTCCTGGGATCTCTTTTGACAAATTTTTCGGGTTAGAAACTAAAAGAAATGAATAATTTTGGCCCTTAATTTAACTTATCAGAGTTTCAGAAAGCCCTTATTTAACCTATCAATTTTAAGGTTAAGGGAATTTAAGATATCAAATTCTGGCCAAATTCTTTCGTTAGCCATCAAACGTTAACGAGGCGTTTACAGACCTAAGTTTATATGTGACATTTTATCTTTGTTTTTACATGTATAAAGAACTCCCAAAGTTTCTGCATATCTTCGTGAATCAACCTGCATATATCACAGCATTTTAAAACATTATTAAATGGTAGCTGACAAAAAAACCATATATAAACCCTGAAAATAAATTGTAGTATTTCCCATTCATATAATAATGTAGAACAAATTGAACATATACTGCACAGTATACAACTTAATAGATATTGGTTGAAGTAAAATCAGATAAGAATAAAGAGAAGGAACCCAGAGAAGTTTTTTTATAAACGTGGTAAAATAGTGATTCTTATAACTAAATTCTCAATGTTCTACTGTATTCCTATAAAAAGTACTGTGAAATATATGTTTTCTGAATTTTTTTTAGAAGAGTTGACTGAACATGTTTTAGATCGGATCATTTAACCATAATTACCTGCCAAACCAGTCCCCACCCCACCACCTGTTATAAAAGCTGGAAAGTCATTCGCCAATCTCAGTCTCAGAGAAACCACTGAGGATGCCACATCACAGTATGGGCAAAACGTCTGATTACCTTGTAAATATTGTAGATAGTACCTTGACACGGTTGTCACCAGAAAATGTAGATTCTAGTTATGACACAGGCCGCTTAAGCCTAAGTTCTAAGATTAAAACTGTTAATGGTCATATCGGGAATCGAAACCGAACCGACTGGGTGGCAAGCCAACACCTTAGCCCCTTATCTAAGTCTGGGTGAGTCTAAACCAAAATTTGAAATGGGTTATTGAATGTGTTGAATTACTAAGGAAACGAGAAATATGAAAAAAATGAATTGCAACAAATCAATGAAAAAAAAAAACTCGGAGCGAAAAAATTAAATGCGGAAAAATGTCCAGCGAAAAAATGATCCCCAATCTATTCTTATATCAAGTGATTTTGAGTTTATTTAGTGATTGGTCAACATCAAAGACAGTTGTGTTACCTATGAAAATTGTTTACAGACTAGATGGGACACGGGGAAATATATCATAGATGGTAACTCTATATATGACATAAATATTGCCTTGGCCCTGAAGGACACCTAATGCCTTTCTCCAGATTCCTTCAAAAATCTGGAGAAAGATATGATCAAAAACATATCAAATTTGCTCCCACAATTCCCTCTTATTTAATTATTTTCAATAACAATTTAAGACACCACAATCAAAAACCTTTTAAAACTCTGACTGCATCCTACAACTTTTACATCTGAAAGATGCCCTTTATACTCTATTTACTTTAATGATATGTTTTTCACCTGCTATATATACAGATGCCTTAAATTCAAAAGACATTTATTCTAAATACACATACATGTACAAACTTCATTTTCTCCACCCAGAGTATAAATACATAAGGGGCTCATGAACACTTAATCACATTCAACACTTGAGAGATAACTCTAAAGCACCCATTTTATATGATCACAGGTTGACTGAGCAAAGTATAGAACCACTAGCAAGGCAGTTAGAAGACATAAATCAACTGATAGAGGAGCAGTTAGAAGAGACAAGTGTAGTGAAAGCAGCTATCATCCGAAATGACGAGAGGCTGACAAGACTGTTACAGTCTGGTAGTTCACATCGGACATCCTAGTCTACAATGTTGCCCCATTGCCTTTTGTATCAATATACAATCTATTATACAAGTAATATTTAGTTTTTTATTTTAGAGAACTTCATAACTATTTGTATCGAAAGCATGCAATCAATAACATTATTAAATTGATTGTCTGATGAAATATGACTTAAAAATAAAAATGAGTTACCATAATTTTACACCTTTATTATGAATCAATATGTTAATTATATGTAATTATGTTATTGATTTCTAGCTCATATCCAAATAAAAGGAAAGGTTCTGCTATTATTCTATCTTAATTGTAAACTGCACTGTGAGTAATAAGCAGCTAGATTTTTCTATGTTATTTTTTATATTTATCTTTGTTAAATCCATAAATTGCATATAAGTGAATTATCCTTGTGTTAAAGGTACATAGTGCTGCTCCATGTAATATAATTGGGCTGGACATAAAATTACCTATTTGTTATATTTAGCGCATATAGGGGTTTCATCAGTGGAGGGGATACATTTCACCACTCCGTCGCCTGTGGTATTACTGCAGCGGAGGGGAAACGTCCCACCACTCCACCACCTTAGATTAGATTAGATTCACCGGGTTGTGGTCCTGTCACCACGCCCACCGCGCCTAGACCCCATGGCCCTTTGCGCCCCGAGCCTGGCAACAGTGTCACAAGAGACCAGTCCCCCTAATGAAGGACAGGGTCTCCTCGAGACTCCGCCACCTTACACCACATCTTTTATAAATTGCATAGGCAGTAATATGTAATTAAAATGTTAATGTAAGTAGTGATTAATATTATTTCAATCTAAAGGTAAATTACGGAATATTATTGTTACATTGTAATAAGTTTTTCAAATACAATATAACAAGAACACAATATTATGGTAAATTAAATTATACCTCAATAATAGCAAGAAATTGCCTTACATTAGGTTCACGATTCCTCACTCCTTTTGTCCCTTATGCCAACTAGGATTACAGCTGTGCTAGATTTCAATCCACACCACGTGCCAGGCACACCAATTGTCACTTAGCACAATGATGTAATGGGTGGGGAATCAGAAATGCTTTCTTCATCAATTAAAAAAAATATGAGTATAATGATTAATTTATGTTATAAAAAACAAACAAATTTCCTCAGTGAAAACTACACAAAAACTAAGAAAGTTATATTTTAATTAACATTTGTGTGTTTATATATTTTGATATATTTAATGTGTTTATACTTTCCTGTCACATCCTGTATATCTTTTTTAGAGCTAAATAAGATTTAGCAAAGTGTGTTCTTAAAAAATTAATCTATATTCAAAGTGACACTTATAAACAAATTATTTACAATAAAAAGTGTGCATTTTAAATTATTTTAAGATTTAAAATTCTCTTTAGTTTCTGTTGATATCTTTAAGAATTGATGACAGAACAGGGAGATTTTCATGGGTTTATGCCACAAGCAACTGATAAGAAAACAATTAAAGCAGCAACATTTGACAATTGAGTCAACAGTCTGAATCAATGCTTGTGTGGCAACTCAGCTGAAATCTTATCGCTTTTGTTAGTAAACAGGAAAATTTCTCAGATTGTCTAAGTTTTCTTTACAAATCACTCTCATAATAATAATTATTTTCAAAAAAATTATTATTATACAGAATAAAGAAGCGATATAAAGGCACATAAATTTATTACTGTCAGCTTTATAATATATAAAGTCTGGATTTTGTATAGGGAAGAGAACCAAGTATTACGTACAAAGCTAAAAATCAGACCAATTTTACGTGGTTTTGTTTTAACGTAGAGCTGTATGTCATTTAGTTGCTCTGGCTATTATCAAATGATCCTTTCTGAGCTAAGTTGAACTCAGTTAGTAACAAGATTATACAGATCATCCATACTCATCCTAGACTTAAGTAATCATTCATATTTGTCTTAAAATACACACAATCTGTGTCGGCATCCCAAATACACACAATCTGTGTCGGCATCCCAAATACACACAATCTGTGTCGGCATCCCAAATACACACAATCTGTGTCGGCATCCCAAATACACACAATCTGTGTCGGCATCCCAAATACACACAATCTGTGTCGGCATCCCAAATACACACAATCTGTGTCGGCATCCCAAATACACACAATCTGTGTCGGCATCCCAAATACACACAATCTGTGTCGGCATCCCAAATACACACAATCTGTGTCGGCATCCCAAATACACACAATCTGTGTCGGCATCACAAATACACACAATCTGTGTCGGCATCCCAAATACACACAATCTGTGTCGGCATCCCAAATACACACAATCTGTGTCGGCATCACAAATACACACAATCTGTGTCGTCATCCCAAATCTGACTAATAATAATAGTAATATGTTATGTTTTTAAAAAAAGTAAAATTAGTAATATGTGTGACATCCTGTCCTTCTGTTCCAAAACTCACCCATTTACATGTCAATATCAACTTAATATTTACGTCCTTTAGGTTGTTAATACTTATTTATGGCAACGCCCTTTCACAAAAAAACTGCTCAATACAGAGATGCAAGATGGCTGCAATTCTTACATTATGATAACTTAATTACTAGCATAATATACCACAGCCTAAAGCCCACTTTTCATGCTAACAATTCTTACAGAGTATCTATAAAATTGTGTTAGTAGAGATATGTTCCAGCTCAACAATATAACTACCGGTATAAATTCAATGAATAGATATAATCATAAATAATTCTATTTATAATTAATTACTCAACAAAATGTATGTATATAAATTTGAGAAGATAACAACTATATAAAATATAACATATTCAATAACAATAACATATATAATCATTGAACATGGTCCATGCTAACTTAACAAAAATCAACAATGCTATCTATATACAATTATAACTAACTAAAAATCCACACAAAAATTAACTAAAAACAGCTATAAAAATTTAACAATAACAATGAATATTAAGTACACAATCTTATAGCCTAAAATATCTGCAACACTGTCACCAAGTAGCATGATAATAGCACTAATTCCAGCAAGAAAATGAGATTACAAGATTTTATTATAATGCTGTTTTCAAGTTAATATTTTGGCAACATGACCACTAAATTATAATATTAGTTGTTAGTGTCAAAGTATTGTGCATGATAATCTGTCCATTCAGATTGCAACCTACTGAAAGCACTGGTGCGAGAGAGATGCACTCTTCTCCCAATGTGTCATTTAAAAACGTCATGGAAACTAGGTAGAATGGTAGGCTACGTGCAGGCAACACAGTATCAAGCCCGTCCATTATGTCGTCATCAGCAACAATGACTCGGTTTATTTGATTAATACTAACAAATCAAGCTGAGAATGATCAATTTAAATCATTGTTTAGTATTAAAATAACAATTAATAATGATGACAAAATGAGTAATAATGTAAACAATAAAACAAACTTGCATAGTTCATCACACATTTTTTTTACAACTAAATTCTGCGGAAGTTGAACACAAACCAGAGCTGGAAGGTTGAAGTTAGTCACGCCTGTAATGTATGGCAGCAGAACGGTGGAACATTTTCCATCTGCTGTTGAAACCCCTACATTTGCTAAATATAACATACAGGTCGCAATCTGTCCGACCCACTGTATATTATAACTGTAATCAAATATATTTACAATAAAATATATGATTTATATAAGAAACTAGCTGTAACCGCCCGCTACGCCGGTCATAATATTGAGTTTGATTATATTATCGAAATGTGGAGCAAGCTTTCATTTTACACTATTTTCTACAAATTCAATAACATTCCAAATTACAGTTTAAACCCAACTAAATACTTTATTTTTGAAAAACAACTATGTTTAATTAATAACCAATTTAGAACAGCTGATGTTATGTATAATTTACCACTGTACTCAATTATTTTTAATTTTAAAAGTTTAGCCTACCACAATTTTTTTTCAATTTGTTTTTATTTAACAGCTGTTAATCAATAATATAGCTCCATAAGAAAACCATGGGAATTTTGGAGGTCAGTGGGACGGTCCTAAGGTCGTAGGGGATAATCCTTTCTTAGTGAGCCTCTAGGGGCCAAATTAAACCTATGTACAAAATTACTAGTCAATTGGACTTATAGTTTTGGAGAAATAGTGATGAGTGGTAAATGGCTTTTATATATATATATATATATATATATATATATATATATATATATATATATATATATATAGATAGACCCTTGCATTCTTGATTCTGAAGAAGAAAACTTATATGCTCTATTTGTTTAATATTTATTACTAAATAATGCCTATATCCTTTTTGGCTGGGGGGATGTAGGATATAGGCTACAGAGATACTCGTCTTTCAGTACTTGTATATTTTATTAAAAATCCCTTTTAGTTACCTGATAATCTAGCTTATTGCTTTTAAAACTTTTGTATTACTATTACAGTAGTACAATAAAAGTGGCAGGGAATCAGCAACTTACCTGAAAAGACAAGACCTCCTTGTTCAATTAATTTTCTCAGGGACTTGTATAATAATTGAGATTTTCATGGTTGTATATTTAAACTTTATTGTTGAAAGGAAATAATGATCTTTTTCTCACTTCATATCTGAATAAATATTAACTTTACTTAAACATTATAAATATTGGTTTGTTTTTCAGTTATAAAATATCTGAGATTCATTTCAATTTTAACACACAATGTAGAATTACATCTGTGAAGAATATAAGTGGTTAAAATACAAATTTTCAGTTATAAAAATATCTGAGGTTCATTTCAATTTTAACACACAATGTAGAATTACATCTGTGAAGAATATAAGTGGTAAACGTACAAAGAACACTACACAATTTTCGTATTTATGAATTATGACATAGGGTGGTTTTGAAGTCTAGGTTTATTTACTTTGTTTTTCCAAAAATGACTTTTTTACAATTATTACCATCTATCTACAATTATTTATTTTTGTTTCTCTTATTATGCTCTTGTTTGTTATTTTAATCACTAGATAAGAAAATTTTCTGTAATACATGGTTCTAGAACAGAAGTCTGTTCTGAAATGCATTTTCCAGAAAATTCCTTTCAGTTAACATATTTTCCTCTTCCTTCTATTCTTTTTACCTTCATTTCATCTTCATCTCTAACCCATACTGCTTTGTTACTGTTGTGCAACTCTCGTTCTATATATTCTTCTTTATCTTCCCTTATCATTATGTCATCCGCATATGCTACTATCTTCAGATCTTTTGCTCTCTCTATCATTGAACCTGTGAAATAATTTCATCCATTATGACAAACAAAAAAACAAAAAAATGGAGACAATATACTACCCTGTCTTAATCTTCTCCCTATAGTAAAAGATTCTGTGTATATTTCTTTTATTCTTACTTTGCTTTTATACGTTGTTATATAGATTAGTTACTATTCCTTTACGAACCTCTCTTCTTCTTAAAATCTCCAAGATGTTTTCTCTCAGTACTTTATTGTATGCTTTCTGTAAATCTATGAATGCTATTACTGTACACTTTCCATACTCCCACATCTTTTCTAGAACTTGTCGCATCACAAAAATAGCGTCTACTGTTGACCTTCCTTCTCTAAATCCAAACTGTTCCTCTGAAGCTGTTTCCTCCAATAAGGGTTTGATTTTTCGGAGTAGCAACTTTTCATAGATGTTTATGGTATGGCATGAAGAGTTATTCCCCAATAATTCTCACATTTTTGTTTGTTGCCTTTCTTATATAATGTGCCCATTTTCCAGTGTTTTGTACTTTCTTCCCCTTCCAGATCACCCACATTACCGTCACATTACAGCCATTGTATTCCTATCGGTCCTGCTGCTTTAATCATCTCTGTAGTCAGCTCATCCACTTGATACCATCTCTTGACTCCTTTACCACTTTTTCCAGCTCCCACATAGTGTCTTTATCATATCTCTTCTTCACTATTCATACCCTCCAAGAGTCCTTTAAAGTATTCTTTTTACATTTTCAGAAACTTCTTTTATTAGTTATACATATTAATTATAATACAGATAAATTAGAAAAGCCAGTGGCTTAAGGTATTAGGACTTTGAGCCTGAGTTCATAAATAGCGAATACTCAGCCAAATCTGAATACATTTTTCTGGAAATAAACTTGTCTGGGAATGATACTCTTCTTTTTGGAGTGCGTTATAAACCTCCAAGAGTTGCACCCCTTGTTGACTTTAAAAACACGCTCTTACGCCTCCTTCTACACTATATTCATGTTTTGATCATAGGCAACTTTAATACAGACCTACTAAAAATGGACTCTGACTGCTTAGAGTTTACAAGGATGTTTGAATCTTGTAACTTGTGTGTATACTGCCACTTGACACCACACTGCTTGAGCTGACACACTTCTCGGCCTAATTATTGTTAGTGACTCTGATGTATTAGTTCAACTTGGGCAGCTTCCAGTTCCTGGTATCTCCAAACATGATCTTATTTACTGTGTATTAAATTAAAAAACTCTTAAACCCAAAGAGAAATTTATATCTTATAGAAATTTCTGAAAAATAAATGAAGCTGAATATTTAGCTGATGTAATATCTTACCCATGGCAAACCATTGAAGATCTTGAGTCAGTAAACAAAACGGTGGAATCCCTTAACTCTCTTATTTTACAGCTGTATGATAAGCATGCTTCAGTGGTCACTAAAGGTATCAATAAAAAGCATCCTGTTCCTTAGGTTTCCCTGCACATTCTGTCTCTAGTAGCCATTCGGGACTCAGTCTATCGGAAAGCTAGAAGGCCGAAGAGTGTGGAACTTAAGAACCAATATCGCCAGCTTCGAAACCAAGTGAAACAATAACTTCGCAACTCCCCTCTACGTTAAATAAATACCTTATTTTCAAATTGGAAACAGTCAACGACTGAGTTGTGGAGAAATGTAAGCTCGGCTTTGGCAAGCTACCTTCACCTAATTCAGTCAGTATACTACTAAATGATCTGAACATGAATTTTCTATCATTTTCTAAACATCCCTTTTTTGGTTCTACACAAAATTATCTATCTGAGCTACTTCTTCAGAATAATATAGATCTGAACAGACCACACTTTTCTTTCAGCCCAGTTTTACAAGTTGATGTATTGAAAGCAATACGTCAAATGGAGGCAAGGAGCACTCTCCTCATGGACACAATACCAGGGGTAAGGGTCTCATCACACAACGACACAATCTAGAATTTTATAAAAAAATGACAAGCTATTCTGGTCAAAAATTTCTGCAAATGCTTCCTTGTAAATTAAAAAACATCCAATCAAATAAAGTATTTAAGAAAGAATTAAAAAAGTACTTAATCAATATCGCTCCATATACAACAAATGAGGTATTTGAGACAGCTAAATAATAGTATAATTGTGGATAGTAATAATGTTGTAATTTTGAAAAACATAACATTGTTATACAGTATTACAAAATTGTAGACCTTTAGAAGAACATATTCTAGTTCTAAGGTTTAATAGTTTAATAATATAGTTTAATTAGGTTTAATAGTTTTTAAGGTAAAATTTATATAATCATGACACTATTCTTAGTATACTATGCAAACTTTGAATAAAGAATATTTGAATTGAATTGGAAAAAAAAGCCCTGGCTGTTGGGCTATTAATAAATTGCCCTTTCTGAGGAACAGTCGAACTCAGATAGTAACAAGACTACACTCATCCACACTCATATAACCATTCATATTCGCCTTAAAATACCAACAACGTTGTGTCGGCGTCTCATATATAAGAATAAGAAATAAAGTCGGCTACAACTTGTTCAAATAAGATTTCTATCTCATTGGTTCAAAAAAATACTATTTGCAATTCTTCCTGTATTAACAACTATTTTCAACAAGTCTACGAACAATCAGTGGAAGTCTGCTCTTGTTCCTCCCTTGAACAAGATCTTGTCCCCAACTCTTCCTCAGGACAACAGACAGATCAGTATTCTGCCTGCTCTGGCTAAAGGTCTGGAGATAATTGTTCATAGCCAGATATCTTCTTTTTTAACAGAAAATGACCTGATAAGTCCATATCAGTAAGGTTTTCGTAAATACCATAGTACTGAAACATCTCTATTGAAAGTAACAGACGACATACTATACTATAGCCATGGATTGTAGTCAAAGTACTGTCCTTACACTTTTCGATTTCAATAAAGCCTTTGATACTGTCAAGCATATTACAAGCTAAGCTACGTTTACTTGGAATTTCAGAACTTTCATTAAAATGGATGGGATCCTATCTAGAAGGCAGTGTGTGTGTTGTGACCATCAAACTTTAGACTGGGGACCAGTAGTGAGTGGAGTTCCTCAAGGTTTCATATTGGGACCATTACTTTTCACGCTTTATACTAATGACATAGCAACAGTATTACAGACTTCTAAGTAATTCTAATGAGCATAAATACGCTGATGATTAACAAATTTATGCTCATTTTAAAGTTAGTGATATGAATGTAGCTATTGACAAAATTAATAAGGACATTGAGTGCCTTGTACACTGGACTAAAATACACGGGCTAACAAGACAAAGCTCATGATAGTTTGTCACTCACGATTACTCGTCACAATGGACCTAAATAACATACCTAATATAATAGTCAACGGAACACCTATCCCTTACTACAACAAAGTGAAAAGTTTGGGATTCACTATTAATAATACACTGGGATGTACAGATGCAGTTGTGACAACTTGTAACAGTGTTTGTGGCTGTTCATACACTAAAAAGACTGCAACACTTACTTCCCTTTCACATAAAACTATTATTTGTAAAGGCATTGGTTTTCCCTTACTTTAACTATTGTAGTGCCGTAATAAATGACATGACTGAGACACTGAGTTGCAGACTAAAAAGAGCACAACACTACTGTATATGTTTTGTCTTCAATCTACGATACCATGACCTGTAATACCTTACTTCATTCAGACTTTAGTATTAAAATTGAAAGACTTAAAACTTATGCATATTGCTGTACTGACTCACACACATTACTGAACACAGGTTCCCCACAGTAACTCGCAAGTATTTTTAATATGTTAAACATTGCACATTCCACTACATTATACAATAAATCTTTTAGTTACAGCCTGCAGAATCTGGAACTCCTTACCAGAATTGAACTTACAAACGTCCGTGGTTTGTTGCTGAGCTAAAGAAGTATCTTCTAAATAGGATGGGCTGAGCCGGGAGCGTGGGTGGTTACTGGGAGGGGTTTTCTTGGACTGTATAAATAAGAGAGTGAAAGTCAATTTCATCAATGTACTAGATATTTAATTTATAATAGTTATCATTTTTTAATATTTTACTTTAATCAATGATTTTATTTATTATTGTTACTATAGTTTATTTATTTACTTTAATTTTTTATACAGTATTATTATTTAAATTTCTTGGAGCAGAATTAATGTAGACTCGTTATATTATTGTTGTATACATGTATTTTTTATTTTAGCATCCTAATAAACCAGAATGTTTATTCATATTTTATTTGTCTTTTTATTTACCCTTAAATTTTTTAGTTTGAAGTTAAATGTAAGAAAGGACCATGTGAGGTCCTAATTTTTGCCTCATTAAAAATGTATTTTCATAGCGCAGGCTTGAATCCTGGCCTTGACTAGAAATTTGTATCGGTAATATTCATTTTGAACTCTACTAGTTCTCCCACTTACTCTGTCTGATTAAATGCCCCACATAGATCTACAGGGAATGTGCAGAATAAGATAAAAAAGGAGATCGACCACTCCTTAAAAAAATGTGTCTAATAAACTTATATCAGGAGAACATCACGTGAAATTAGTATTTCGAGAGATGCTTGGTTAGAAACAGTTTCACCAATTTACAACTGCGTCTTATCTTTGTTTGTGTGTGACATTAACAACAATGCCACTCAATCCAGTCTACGGCTCACAGCCAACCCATCTGTTTTTAAATATCATTATTTCTTTGAGGATAGAAAACTCTGTTTTTGAATTTATGTTTATTATTTATACCATTTACTGTAAATAAAAGTTTATTAATGAGAAAATTATAAAATTTATAATTGCATTATCTGAGTCTTAAATATCAGATAAATATTTTACAAAACTAAATTGTAAAACATTAACCTTATTAGATTTGTTGTTTCTTAATATTTTTGAGTACAAATAATTGCATGGTATTTGAGTATAAATAGTCTATATATTAGTTAGGAAACAGAGAGAAAAGTACTTTAAAACTTTTGTTACTTAAACAATTTTCACCATATGGAATACCATACTTAAAAAGATTGAACCATAAAATTAAGATTGTAATTTTAAAAAATACAAAATTGGATTAAATAAACTAGAAGACATCCCTGCACGCTTTGCGTGCCAACCCCGTCACTAGCACAGCTCGTGATGTCTCGGCTTTGGCATGTAACTTTTGACTTCAAACACTAGTAATTAAACTGTATTAAGTAAAATCATATTTAAATTCATTTACAGAAGCTAACTCACTGCACTTGGTTTGCATTCTACTAATAGTATAGTAATTATAAAGCCTATTTCAAATGTTTTCATTTTATTTAACGGCTGATGATAACCTACACACAGACAGACATGTACTCGCTCTTTTATAATTAACTTGATATTTTACTGTGCTGCTCTCTATATTTAACCAACAAATTATTTGGACCATTTAACATTTGTTTATGCCGCCAGCTGGTCAATTAAAATTAATCTCCATAAGAATAACATTTCAAATTTGACGCCGTGCAGGATAATAACCTATGGGAAATTAAAAAATCTAGCTCCGTTACAACTTGGATATCAAAATTATTTTTTGAATAACAAAATTTCATCAAAATCGATCAATTAATAAGTTCAGCAACTGAGTAAACTAAATGATCCGATTATTTTAATATATAGGATAATGTTTATTTAATACAAAAAAAATTTGATAGAGATGTTTCAATGATTCACTAGACTAGCAAGAGGCCTTGACCCAATCACCCAACCATTCACAAAAGGTGCTATTGAACCACTCGTCCACCCAACGGTGGCAGAATATTTTCCTAGCAATCCAGCAAAATACAAACAATAATTTATTCAATACACAAATAGAACAGAATGATAGTTTTAACTGTAAAAGACTGTTTTTTGTAAATTTTGTTCGAAAAATGCACCAAAATGTTCAGAATCTCTTTTCAAATACAACAGTGAACTCTTTTCAGAGTTCATAAAGTAAATAAATCCTCATTCAAGCATTCTTTTGTTTACAGTGGACCAACATATTTTAATAGATTACCACAAGATATCAAAGAAATAAATAATATTAAGACTTTTTGCTTGAGAACTAAAAATTGGTTGTTCAGTCATAGTGACATAACATTTTTTAAATGGCCATTGAAAATTGTTGTATGAGAAACGTTTTTGATTTAGTTATGTAATGTATTGAATGTTATAATGGAGTAGCAGTTAATTTCAAACATCATTAGTGTGCACCACAAATACATGATCGGTAGTGTTCAGTGTTATCTTATAGATAAGGGTCAGCTGTGCCTGACAGACGCCACGGAGTGCGGCTCACGGCAATTACATGAACATACTGGACTCTGAAAAGTGTTTTGTTTGTAAAATTGCACCACTGGCCACAGTACTTGGAAGAGTGGTCAGCTATTTCCAGAGTATAGTTATTGTAAATAGTTTTTAAAAGTTTAATGCTGGAATAAATCATTATTTTCATTATATATCCTATCTGTATTACACAAACAAAAGTACATTCTAGTTTGGCAAGTCTCTGTAGAAAAACTATTTGATGGGAGTCAACACTTCTATATTTATATTCTAATTAACTAATAAACAAATTTTCAGTTTACTCCTGGTTATGTAGGAGTCTAATTGATTAAGGTCTCATTTTACATATTGTTCAAGAGTAAATTTTTTAATTTTAAGTGAGTTTGTAATATTAGTGCCTTGTCATTACAGTACTGTATTTTATGTAAACAGCAGTACTTGGTGTAAAAAAATTTCAAAATCTGTATTGTGTTTACACTGTATTTCAAACGTGTATTTTTTTTTTGAGTGAATTAACTGACAGTTGATCAAGTGGATAATAACAGCGCTTTCCAAGTGATTAATCTTTATCTTTAAACCACCTTATTAAAAAGTCCTTTATTATCTTCTGGAGTAGTCAGGAGTATTGCTTTGAATCTCCTGACTTGACTTCAGAGCAATACTACAGTAAAATCTGGAACTACAAGGAGATTCAAAGTGCCATGTCCTATGACATGACGATTATTAGCCAGCCATAAACATAGCAACACCTTCACACCTTGCCTGGTTGTTACATTTCAGTTTTTTATTTGCACCTTTCTGATAACTTACTTGTTTGAATACTTGGAACTTTGTGCAAATTAATATTTTTATGATTTTGGATTTTCATATTGTTTATCCTGTCCAATACATTATTGTTTTTTTATTGTTTCTATATTGATATAGATTTCCAGACAAAGTGTGTTCTTGTCAATCACTTAAGCACCACTAAGCGTTGAGATTTATTAAAACAAGTTGATTTTCATAAATAAATATATAATTTTCAAGCAGCAATTTATATTTATGGATTACCTTTAGTTCTTCTAGCGTTTTGTTGGTTCAGCAGAGGGTCCACAACCCTGAGATAACTAGACTAGATAGAATCTAGAGTATATTACTACAAACAGACCATAGTGTTAACTAGTGTAATAAATAACCCAAAATGAAGAATTTACCACTTAGATGTATATTTTAATCACTTGAAATTAAGCAATTGCCACTTGGAAGATTAATCATGGTTTTTTTCTCTTCTATTTATTAAATTTTTCACTAAGCAAAGTGTCGTAATTGTGTAGTTTAACATCACAAGCTATTTAAATAGCAAAATTATTAATCATATAAGTACAAAAAATCTACGCCACCTTCACTTTGTACGCAGTCTTGAACTAATTTGTGAACAATCGATTATTCCAAAATTCAGTTATATCTGTGCCATGTTTTTAAAAGAAAATTTAAATTGTAGTTTGGAACATGTAGTTGTTTACTTATCCTTTTTGGCACTTGTCCAGAAGTCAGACATGTCCAACCCAAAGCAGTATATGTCCTGCATTTCGAAAGGAATCCTTCTTTGCCCGCACAGAAATGTACCCTCTCCACTAACTTTATAGTTTAACATGTTCAGTACGGATAACGCTGATTGGCATTGTGGTATCATCAAGCTATATGCGGCTGACACCCATGGGCGTTGCACCTTTGCTGGCACACTTCACAAAATTCCCTATGAGCATTATTATTTTTAATAATTACAGCCCAACATATAAGTATAGATCATTTATATTCTTATTATAACTATGCTTAGTTAAATTAGTGAAATAATATAACTATTTTTCAGCATAGGCCATAAGTATGACATTTTTTGTTAGCAGTGACAATCAAGTTAATGTTAGCTTTTATTAATTTGACTATGTAGAGAAAATTATAAATTTATGAATTCTGTAACAATAGTTGATAGTGAATGCATTTTACAATTTTGTTTTGGTAAACTGAATTATGATTTATGAACTGTACAGTGAACAGGAATGAGAACAGGCTTTTAAACCAGAAAAATTACTTTAATTTTTCATGTTTTTTTAGTAACAAAAGATACAATTTTACATGGAGGCAATATGATACATTTTATCAAGGCAACATTTAAATTTAATGTCACAACAAATACAATTTTACATTGAAGTAACATCATAAATGCCAAAGCAGTTATGCAACAATACGAGTTTTTGTGACCAACAAGTGTTTTTCAATTTATAAATTTCTAATTATACAACAATAATTATAATTTACAGTGTTATTGCCTTTTAAAAAATGTCCTTTGATATTAAGACTTAAGTATAAAACTAACATTCTTAGTTAAAATACCAGTGCAACATGAAAAATGAGTGCACAGTTAAAATTAATTCATACAGTCACTAAATTCTTAACCTTATAGTTTAAAATTAATGTACGAGGAGAAAGGCTTCACAAACTACTCAGAAAAAGGTCCACTACATAAAACAAGGTACAAATAAAAGTCACAAGTACAACAATTTTCTATGTCACTTCAGGCTGGATGAAGACTACGTTAAAACTGTGTGAGGGTAAGTGCCTATACCCTGACCTACCCAGGGACAGTCAACCTCTCTCCAGCATGAGGAGAATGTCAGTTGTAGAGCCAGTTTGTATACTTGTCATTTATTTCTTTATTTTTTATTTTTTTTTTTTTACTTATTCTCAAGTAGTTTACTCTTTTCCTATTTTGATATATTATTTCCTTTCACGTACCCAATTAACCTACCCTTAAAGCTAAGAAAATCATTTAAAACCCAGTTTATGTCATTTTATACGTCCATAAGAAGTAGAACATTTATAGGTAGGCTTGCTATCACATCAGTGTTAATTATAAATAAAAAATTTAAACCTAACATCTTTCTGTGCAGAATGACTAGTATGTTATTTATTTAGCAGAGAGCTTAAACCACTTGGCCACTGTCATTGAAGCTTCAGTCTGGACAGCAGACTTATATAATGCTAAATCACTCAAACATTAATAAATATATACTGCTAAATGAAAACTTCCTTTATACAATTTTTAGCGTGGACAAATAAACTATACCTAAAAATTTAGTTAGTAGGATGGGGAGTGATAATTATATGTATGCAACTAAGACCTTCTTGTGTTACTCATATGAGATATTAACAACAAATCTTTGAAAATTGTTAATATTTTCTAAAAAATACCAGTCGATTATAACAATTTATAATGCGTTACCTAATCATGTTTTCTTTTCATTCTTAGACTTAAAAATGGTTCACAGCGTATTTGAAATATTTGGCACAGGTTTCCAATTCAATTCTACTTTTGTATGATGAGTTAATTTCAACCAGTAACATACTTTTCTTTGATGTTATTTTCCCTATGGAAAATAAGAAAGTCTTTTTCACTAAAATGAACATTTATAAAATAATACAATAACTCCTGGTAATTAGTTATATTCTATACACTGAAACAGATGTTATAAGTAAACTGCGATAGACACCAACTTCAAATTTGTTATCATAGAATAGTATATTTAATTAAAAAAAAAAAAAAACTTTAGATTGAAAATTTGCTCAGTATGAAGAATTTCAATGTAGAAATGGTGATTGACTCCATGCAGTGAAATTCATAATTTTAACTTTTAACCCTAATTTATAAAGAAACAACAATTCGTACAAGATGTCTGATTGATTCATTAATTAATTTGGTTGGTAACCTTTATACGTTGGTAAAATTTACCTACAGAAAAAAATACTTCACTGCTATAAAATTTCATTCATCCTTTCTTAATATATTTAAAAACAGTTTTCATATAAACACATATATAAATTATTGCTTGCAACCCCAATGTAATATCTTGGTATTGTTATAATCTACATCCCTAACAGTGAAAAACAATATATTTGTTCCTTAAAATTAGTTTTAGGGGCTATTGGAACGAAACAACATTCTGTACGGCCAGGCTGCTCATGTGATTCTTATACTCATGTAATATAAAAATCGTAAAATGTAATAAACCTAATTACCCAGGCACTCACAAGAAACCACAGAATCATATACGCCTAAAAGTTGTGTATGTGTGAAATGTGTGTATTTTTTGTTACTAGTGAATTTAAAAAAATCGTTTATGAAAAATAATAAAGGGCGGGGAGTATATTATAAATCATAAATTCCAAGATGGCCAGAGTAGCACATTTCATCTAGTTTTAGGTAACATAGTATATATATATATATATATATATATATATATATATATATATATATATAAAATGATAAGTATATAAACAAAAAGTTGTGTTCCATATACTGAATGAACATAATCAAAAATCTTTTACCATGGTATACAAAAATTAATGTTTAATTTTCTGCAAAGACTAAAGACTACAGAGTGCAAAGACTAACCATTAATTAGTCTTAAAATTTACATAAAGATATTATCTGATAAATAATATAAATAATTTGTCTGTTCTTTTGCTCTTTAGTGTAGTAATCAGAGTCAATTTATTATTTTTTTTATTTTTATCAGAGTCAATTTATTATTTTTTTTATTTTTATAGACCAACAAAAATGCAAATTATATTAGTTTACACTCTTACTTGCAATAACTATACTTTTAAGTTTGAAGTGAAAACCTGTTCCATAACATTTTAAAATAAAGAAGGATTCCGTTATAAAGATTAATCAATGTATAGTATTAATAATAGTATTACTATAGAGTAATATATTATATTATTATATAGTATATTTTCAAAATAAATTATCCTGCAGTAAAAAAATCAAGAAATAAGCATTTAAGGGCCTATTATTGTTTAGCATAAGCTAATGAGTTAGTGTTTTTACTTTCTCTCTCTTATGCGTTAGCATAGAGAAAGTATTGTGATCGTCCAAAAACATTTTTTTACAAGTTGGTCTAGAAATCCATTTTAGAGTCCCCTGAACCCAAAAAAGTGGTTTTTTCGAAACAAAATTTTGGTGTCTGTCTGTGTGTGTATATACAGTTCGCTGGAGACCAAACAGATGGATCAATTTTTATGAAATTTTGTACGTAGGTGTATTTAGCCAATATCTCCAGACCATTTTTTCACTTTTTTAGTTTTTTATTCTTATGGGCAAAAACATACAAAAATGGAATTTTCTCAAAAAGTGCTCTAATGATTTTTATAAATTTTCGGGAAAGATGTGAATTACAATTTAAAATATTTTAGTAAAAACTGTGTGTCTCTTACTTGACTAGTTTTTGAGTTATGGCAAAAAACATATTTCGGAATCAAACTGGTAATTTTCAAAGTTTTTATTTTTTATTGTTTAATATGGGGGAACATGAACACACAATACATGAAAATAAGTAGAAGAGAAGACGTTAGCCCAGCACCCATAAAGGTCCTTAACTACAATTTTGAACAGACAAAAGAATTTAAATATCTTGAAGTACAATAACAAACACCAACCAGGAAGAAATAGAAATTCAACATAGAATTGCTGCGGCAGATAGAAGCTACTGGAGTTTAACAAAGCTCTTAAAAAGCAAGATACTATCAAAAGATACAAAAGTAAGGCTATACAAAGTAATGATTCAACCAGTAGTACTTTATGGATCAGAAGTTTGGGCCTTAACAAAGAAGTCTAGGTGACTTTCAAAAACAAAATCCTACGTAGAATATTCGGGCCAATAAAAGAAGGGGAAGAGTGGAGGATTAGAAAAAACAGGGAACTGAGAGAGCTATATAAGGAGCCGGATATTGTGGCTCTAGCCAGAAGTAGGAGATTGAGATGGCTGGGCCACATCATTCGAAGAAGTGAAGAGAAGGTAGTAAAGAAAATCTGGTCAGGAACACCAAGGCCTCTGGGAAGACCAAGAATGCGCTGGAATGATCAAGTCAGGGGTGACCTGGTGAAGATAGGAGCGCACATGGAGATGGCTCACGATAGACAGGAGTGGAGGCGTCTGGTTGGCGAAGCTAAAACCCTTCTTGGGTTTGAGTGGCCACAGGAGTAAGAGTAAGTAATATGGGGGAAAGTTTTACTTTAGTATTCTTTGGAGCCATTTATTTATAACTAGTACTTGTTCTATGACAACACATCATAGCAACAATCAAAGTATACCGCAAAATAGTGCATATTTCAATTATTACAGTGGTGAATGAATCATAAAGATACTGTCAACTTGCACATTATAATAAATGATTACCGATAGAAAATGTAGACTGCCATTTAGTGCACAAATTAACTGACAGAAAAACACAAGCCACCACCATTATGAAAGAAGGATTGACCAACCACTAACTCACAGTTTTTAATGTACAAAAAGTTTGTTCTTAAAAAAGACAATTTACAGTGTCATACAATCAAGCGGTTTGTTGTTTTTTCTTTTTAAACAACGCTATATGCTTAAAATATTGTAATTTTAAAAAAGAATTGTGAGTCCCTGATCTTTGAACTCACAAGAATGCGAGCATTATTTTGATTGTTGCATTAGATAGTTCAGTTTGGATAAGTAAGACTGTTATGTGTCTATTTTGACAGCGTCTTCGCAGTTCTGTGCTGTGTGATTAAGATTCATACTTGTAACTAGAGTGCTTAATTGCAATTGATAAAATCATATTATACCAAGGACTCATTTAGCAAGAGTGGGCTTATTTATAACTAAGATATTTAAATAGAAATAATAAGAATAATATCCAAAGACTTAACTTAACGGGTGGGTAATATCAATACCCCTGTACGTGTATGGGTGGGTGGGTGGGTCAATACCCCTGTTTGTGTATAGGTGGGTGGGCGGGTTAATGCCACTGTACGTGTAAGGGCAGGCGGGTGGGTCAATGCTACTGTACATGTATGGCCGGGCGGGTGGGTCAATGACACTGTACATGTATGGGCAGGCGGGTGGGTCAACTCTACTGTACGTGTATGGGCGGGCGGATGGGTCAATGCCACTTTACGTTTAAGGTTGGGCAGGTGAGTCATTACCACCGTACGTGTATGGGCGGGCGGGTGGGTCAAAACCACTGTACGTGTATGGGCGGGCGGGTGGGTCAATACCACCGTACGTGTATGGGCGGGCGGGTGGGTCAAAACCACTGTACATGTATGGGCGGGCGGGCGGGTCAAAACCACTGTACATGTGTGGGCCCCCCCCACCCATAGACGTACAGTGGTACTGTGGTCGACCCACCCGCCCGAACTTGCAACTTGTGTATCAAGTTCTACTTGGATATTATTCTTCCTTGTGAACTTGCAAAAAATGTATCTCACTCAATAAAACAAAGTCTATTTTTCCTAAAATAAAAAATGTTTAAGCTTTTTACCAAGATAAAAACATTAAAAATACTTTATTATAAAATACACGCTATTTAAATAAATACGCTTTATAATAAGTAATTAATTTTAAAACAGGTATGACTTTACAGTCAACAACTGGTAGGTCAATATATCTTGTTATTTGGGCTTCTTAATTAAATTAATAATAATAATATCTTGGTAAGAACAATACATTTATTTAATACTCGAAAAAGAACTTAAAACATGTATTTAATTTGAATCAATGGTTACAAATCTCTATTACAAAAGTCAGCCGTTTTCTTTAGGCAGGAATTAATGTTAGTGAGTCACCATAAATGTGCTCTGCTCTGAGTAAAGGCAGTGCGAGAGAGACAATAACAGTCCAGACTGTGCTACAAAGACAGTATATCTTTGTACTAATAATAATATATCAAAAATTATTAGGGGTTTGATGCGCATTGACACATATAACACATTGACTTCAAGAAAAAAACGATCCTCTGTGCCAGGCTGATTTTTAACATGGAGTTTGCAATTCCCATAGAGATTTGTATTCATTGTTTCCTAGACACTTCAGTATAATAAACACTAGCTGAAGCAGTTTCTTTTCCCTATCATCCACATCAAATATCTCTCTAGGTTTAGCAATAACATATCTATTTTTTTAAATTTAAAAATGTTGCAATAATAAAATGTCTTCCTTCTGTCAGTTGATATATAATGACAGTTCGACTCAGGCCATAAAGTCACCACTTTTAGGTACAAATGAATTATCAGTACAATATTTCGTGCAGATTCCTGAAATAATATTATTACTGTTTATCACTATTACTGCCTTTCAAGATTATTAATAAAAAATTGCTTATTCTTTTAGAGGTAACCATCCACCAGTTAAAGACATGCCACAACTAGCAATCTCATATTTTTATTGATATGTGTTTGAACAAAACAAATAAAGTATTTTTCAACTTTTCAATAAAAAATGTAAACAAAAATGTTACCTCAGATATAGTGTAAGTACTTTAAGCTACGAGTATTTACAATCTAAAATATTTTTATTTACAAAATATTACAATGTAAACAGTACAAGAAAGTAGTTAGGAAAAACAAAAATATAATCAAAATATTAATACATAAAAAAACGTATAATGCAGTACAAAAATACTTTGATATCCTTATTTACTCTCACTTTTTGGCTTTCAAATATTACATAAAATGCCATGCACTTTAACAATATGATAATGCTACAACTCAAACATCTCGTCTTGTTGTTGTTCAAGCCGTTGTAAGGAGTTGCGTACTCTGCGACCTTGAGTCATCACATGGGGCACTTCCCCACTCTGTTGAGCTCGCAACCTCGACATGGGCTTTCTCCTTACAAACAGAGTGTCTTCATCTTGAAACCTTTAAACATTAATTTAATACAATTTTGGAGGGTTTTAAATTTTTATTTGTACTTTACACGCTTTAAAAACCTGAAACAATATTTACAATATGGTTGTGTCTGTTTATTACTAAGTTATTATTTGAAAACATTAAGTGACCTCATGGATTCTATGATTTGCACAAAAATATACTGATTCAATTTACTTTTATTATTTTTTAACTCTAAACATAACATAAAAATCATTAAACAATAAATTTTGATTTCTTTTGTAATATCATTTCATATTAATTAGTTAACTTATACTAATATATGATGATGTTATAACTTACATAAAAATGTTATAGACCTATTTTAACTAAGTAAATTTAGTTACAAATATATACCATTTTATATAAAAAATCCTCTAATAAAACCATCTACGGTTTATTTATTCTTTTGTACAATAGTAATTAATATCTATAAACATCTTATGGTGATTATGTTAGCATCCAAATCTTTTTTTTATGACAACAGTTCAAATTAAAAAAAATAACATTTGAAAAAGTGATCTTATGTCACAAAAATCAGTCACACTCAACCATTATTGTAACCCTGCAAATACCATGGATCCATGGATATATTCACCATGGTCACACGACATGTCATGTGTCAATCCTTCCTTACAACAAGTTCATTCTCTGAACAAATTTGTGAGAGCTAAGAGAGAAATTTATTTCTTCCTTCCAAGATTTCCCAAGAATATACTTAGTTGATGTTGAATAAGAAATGGAAATAAGCATTTTTTTAAAATTAGTTTCAAATTACATATTTCTTGTTTTAAATATATTAAATTTTATCTATTTAATGTACTATTTACTTTATTTAACATTTATTTTAATAAATAACTAATGTTAAACAAACAAACTTTGTTAATCAGCCTATTTAACTAGAAGTTTAATAATTTTAACCAGCATATAAAGGTAAAAACAATATACAATTATATACTACTGTCAGATCAAAAAGTATAGATCTATATATATATATATATATATATATATATATATATATATATATACTCAAAAATCTATATTCGAGTTTGAACACCAACTGCATAGAAAGCATAAGGAGGAAGAGAACTAAATTACCATCAAAAGTTTTCTTATCTTTTCAAAATTTTACCTTAATGAAATTGTAAATTTTATAGTTTTACCTTTTCACAATTTTTAAAATCATATTATTTACAGTTTTAGATGATTTGTGATGTTTGAAAATTCACCATGATAAAAATAATGACCAGAACATTTTGTATCTTCAATAGTGACCAATAATTGATAAATAATTCAATTCAATAATTGAGACCACATATGAAGTTTCAGTGGCAAAAACATATTCTGTTTTCAATTTTTTAAAGTAACTTTTTCTCGACACTGAAAAGGGATACAAATTTGAAACAAACAAGTTTCGGGTGTCTGATGTCCGTAGGTCGAATATATATTTTTATTGTATGATTCCCGACTGATTTTATATCCCTTTATTAATCTTTCAGGTGTCATGTCACTGGACTGTGTAATTGTGGCCTTCCTTGGCTGCTCAACGAGTGGAACTGAATGCAACGTTGCCGTGTTGTAACAGTTTGCGCCTTTTCCAACCACATGGGCGTGAGAGTTTCTAAATAACTTTGTGCAACAAATTCTTTACTATATAAATTTCTCAAGACTCATTAATTTTGGATCTATTTAAATGTCCTTTATCAGATATATGTTAGTATTAAAAACCAATGAATTAACTAACAAAAATTTTTCTCATCGCCCCTTTTTTATGAGGCCTTTGGACCTCCAATGGCAAGTTTAAAAATGTATCTTTTTGGGTATGGTATCAGATGAAATGTTTTTAGTTTTATCATTTATTTGTTTAAATAAGGAGTTTTTTGTTTGTCAAGAAGTAAATAATTAGTTTCACTTTTGAAAAAATATAGACTGAATTTCTCAAAAAGTTATGCTGTACATCAATTTCAAAACTGTTGTCATGTTTATTAATTTTTGATTTAGTATTTTTTTTGTGTTTAACTTTTAGGTACAAACGCATCTACAAATATATTGTAAATTTAATGCATAATAAAACAAAAATAAATCATGGAAATATCTCTTAAATTTAATTTTTATTAATATATTGTATACTTTTGCATTTTTGGCTGAATTTGAGTAGCTATTTTAGATATGGAATGAATGAGCTATAGGACTAAAAGGAGTAAGAAAAAATGTTCCTTAAAAAAAATCATTTCAAAAATACAAGACTTTCTTTGTAGTTCAGCATAACATTTTAAACAGAATGTAATTTTTTTTCACAGGATGAATATCTATTGTGGAAAAATAATTTTAATACGATCAATTTATTAAAATATATTTATACCAGGTATAGACTACTATTCTGTTGGTAACCCACAAATTTTAACATATTTTATTATATTATCTTCTCAAATTACATGATTAAACTCTTTTATAGGATGATATTAGTAGAATTTGGAGGGAATGGAATCTTCTTCTTATTATATATAAAGGTCATGGAGGCCCACCCGCTTCGCAAACAACTCTTACGGAAGTGTTTTGAACCATGTAGGATAGATGGTGGCCCATTCCACCTAATAAATATGTTTTTCTGAGGGTGGTTCGCCCTCCCACCCCAAAAGCACATATGACTATGGTTGGGAACTGTAGTTAATAACTAATTTGGCCACCCAAACTCGTATGAAAATTTGTCCTACCCAACAATACATAAATGACAGTGATAACCCATCCATACACGAATGGCAGCAGTTATTTCATAATAACAAGAGGTTTTATTATAAATGCAAGCAGTATCCCAATCTTATCAGCTTGCAACAAAATATACGCATTTCTGTTTCCTCCATTTTACTCAGTGATTTACTACAATATTCAGTGTTGTTGTCAGTATAAGAGTAACCAATTCCATGATCTCGTTTCACTGCTTTTAATATCACTAAAATAAACTTAACACTTGTAATTATTAACAGCTGAATACCACTTCAATTTCAACTGAGCAAACAAACAAGATAATAACAAACAGCAAAAAATGGTAGTAGATCTTTTTACTGTGTTCTTTGCTTGGTAGTATATTGCCACACAGTCTTTTTTGCAAGTCACAGGTTTGTGTGTAAAACTGCCAAAAACAAACTCAAATGTTGCTACTTTTTAGTAGCAATTTAAATCATCTCTTAGGAACAGCATGTTAACAGAATACATAGATAGAAATTAGTAAAATTTCGATTTTAGATTTGATTGATAGAGACTCTGGATTGGAGTACTACAATGTCACATGTTGCTATCTGAAAAATTTGTCTTACCTTCACACACAACCCCTTATTTTTGTAATGGTGGGGAAATTTTCATAATACTAAAATTCATAATTTCCAGTCATTTAGATCCACCAAGGCATATTTATTTGTGTTTAAAAATTAAGAACGGAAAATGATAAAGATGCTTTGTTCACTAATTTAAAAACTGTCAAATTAACAATATTTTGTTTGTTAAACTAATGTAAGCTGTTTTGTAAAGTTATAATTTATAATAGTACAACACAAAATATGTAATATTTAAAATAGACATGTTAGTAATAATTTTCTACAGAAATTATATATTTATAAAGCCTAAGTTTGATTTAGCTTAAGCAATCCTGTATTCAAGATATATGTCTATGACTTGTTGCTGACCACTTAAAACATAAAGATTGTGACACGAGTAAAATATATTAAGATTTGAGGATCTACATCTCTAATACCCAGCTACATGAGGACAAAGTGTTTGGGAGATTGTAGGCGATAGGTTAGATACTCTGTTCTCTTAAGAGGGTTTCACCCGTGGATTTGGCGGCGCGAAACATGCCTCTTCTTTTTAAACTCTCCTATCGTTATTTATCCACATATTGAGCTGAAATAAGTGTTAATATGTTCACAAATAGTGTCCTTTTGGACTGGCTGACTTTAAAATTAAAATACTACCTCCAATATGTGAGATAATTTTGACTAAAAAACGTAAAATACGAGTTTTTCAGATTGAATTATGGCAAGTAAAATTGTTTCCAAACAACTGCCAATTTCAGCCAGTCCAAGCTTTGATTCCTTAAGAATATATGAACAGGTCTACCATAACTGTACGGCGACATTCCGAATTTTAATCATTTAAAATAGAGAGGCATGTTCTTGAATGTGAGCTGTCTGGACGGAGCTGTAGAGTAGCGGTGCCTGGCGGAGAAGCGTAGTACCTCGTCCCTGCAACTCATGTTGCCAACTGTTTTCGCTAGCAACGAAATATACCAGGTAGTGTAAATTTATGTATCGCCACAGGTATCGCAATTTCTTTCACGATAATACGGTACGCTACTGTATGTGAATGACGAGTGTGCAAATTAAACAACAGCTATTTGGACAACATCTAAAGACGTGGCTACAAGACCGACCATTCTACACTTTAAATGAATTTTTCAATAATTAAACTTATTTTGTAAACTCTGTGACACTATTCTCATCTTGACGATGATGTAATAAAGATATTTTGACTTTGACTTTGTGTGATCTGTGTTCGACACATTTGTATAATAATTGAATATCAAATGTAATTTTGTATTATTTATATAATTTTAAAATATAAATTTGATTAATAATTAATTACTGCATACTAAATGTTCTATTATTTGTTGAGCTTTATGCAGTGTTTACTGTTTATCGATGAAATATCAAACAGTAATCCAAAATTGCAAACAACTTTTACATCAATGATGTTGCTTAAAGTCAAAAAATGTTTTACAAGAAAATTATTATACACCGCAGTGTTTTGTGTGTGTATATTTAAAGAAATCTATTTAATATAGGTTATATAGTGTTATATGTATCAAGTTCAAGGGCGGCTCCAGGGTATACTGTCGGGGGGAGCACAAGGGGGGTTTGGGGGTCCCTCCCCCAACAAGAAATTTTTTGATAAATTTAATTGTTTTTAGCGTATTTTAAGGATACTTTACCCATGAGTTTGAAGCATATTTTATTAAGTACCACGTTTTTTAACAAAATGGTTTCACCAGATTTTAACTGAAATATGAGACATTAACTAGGCTTTTAAGTAATCTTGATGCATTTTGATTTAAGCAGCAATAATACCAATAGCTAAAATGATATAGGAAGAAAGAAGCTACACACAATCCAAGAACGAATTGAAATTTTTTATTGATTTATTTTACATCCTTTTGTTACTTAACTTGAAGTATGAAACTTAAAATAGTGGTCTAAATTACAAAATCAAGTCGTCTAGTTTTGCCTTTTGAAAACCTGTCAATGAGTTTCTCAATGTCCAGTTCAACATCTTTGTGCACGTGCAACAAGCACAGTCCGGTCAAACGAACTTCAGTCATCCTCGAGCGCAGCCACGTCTTCATTCTTCTTAAAGTGGAGAACGAACGTTCGGCCGAAGCAACACTGACTGGTAGAGTAGCAAGAATTTTTAAAAGGGATTTTATTGTTGGGTAAAAATCTTCGTCACAGTAGTTGAACACGTCTATAACCTTTTCTGGGATTTTTTCATCACTCTCATGTCTCCATTTGTTGGCCCAAAGTTCAAGTTCACCTTTGAACTTAAGAATAAGCATTTTCTTTTCTTCATGAAACAGCGGAGAAAACTGCTCCAAGGTCTTTTCTAATTGATCTTGCTTTGTTTGGAAACTTTGTTCTTCTTCAAACTGTAGCACCTTGGGCAACAAGTTCCTTAAGCCAAAGCATTGTAAGGTCGAATTCGAAAATCTTCCTTTAATGTCTTCACAAATATTTTCGACTAATGGAATATATATTGCTCGTCTATAGTAATCTTCTGGGGTGCAGCTGACATAATTTGCCCTATTAGTTTGCTTGCCAACTGTCCGGGGTACTTTTATTTCAATCTCGACTAAACCAGCCACCTCTTTAGCTTCCGAGAAAATCTTTGAGAAAACTTCTTCACAGTCTCTTCTCTTGTTTTCCAATGTAGAAAGAGTGTTTTGGATTGCACTCGATGCTCGGTTAAGATCCAAAGACGGCAACTGCAGCAATCTGCTTATTGGCAGTGTTACTTGGAAGATATCCACTAAGCAGAAGGTTGAAATTATGAATTCTGGTGAACATAGTGCATGAAGTAGAGATGTCGCTTTTGAGGATGTCTGCGTGTCTTTCCAAGTTGAAATACGAGTGAGGGCCTCTACAATTTGTGTAAAGTACATTTTAAATTGTAGGACACCATCGTGTCTCTCAGCCCATCTTGTCTCGCAAAGTCCTGATAATTGCAGTTCCAGTATGTTCTTGATAACAAAGTTTCTTTTTGCTGACATATTGAAAAACGAAATAACGGACTTCATAATACCTACTGCGTTCCTAACATTCACAACTGTACTAGATTTTGACAAAGAATTGTTAAGGGCATGATTGTAGCATGGTATTCTACGTGCATTTGTTGCTTGGCCACTTATTTCCTTTACAGCACCTAGGACTTCTGAAGCCATCACACTGCAGCTATCTGTTCCTATGCCGACACATAAATTCAGATCAAGGTTAAGTTCTTTCATGATATTCAACACAATAGTCCCCAAAACTTTGCCGGAAAGCTTGCGCTCAGTTAGCGGGTCATCATCAGGCCCAATCGTAGATGAATCAGCATAGGCATCAACAAACTTCAAAAAATCTTCATGTATTGCTCCATCGTGAATGTAGCGAATACTAAATGACAGTTGCTCAGTGTGAGAAATATCAGTTGTCTCGTCAAATAAAATAGAATAATAACCTGCTTGACGTACTCGTTCAATTATTATTTGTGTAATCTCTTCGCCACAGCAGTTGATGATGTCATTTTGGGTATTTTTACCAATATAAGTGGCTCTTGCTGAGGCAGTTGCCAAGTGCATTTTTAGATTATCGTCACCACTGGCAACTTTAAATTTCAAAAGCTCTCTAAAATTGCCGTCATTGGAAGGCCTTGCCTCATCATCTAGCAGTCCATCGTCACGGTGGCCTCGCAAAGGGATGTTTTGCCGTCCTAAAAATAGGATTGTCTCAATTATGGGCCGTAATCTTGCCCTGTTCTCCTCAACTTGCTCAAGACGTTGTTTGTTTATCTGATTGATAATTTCAGCCTCTGGTGCCTCAAACGTTCTTACAAAATCTTGACTTGCCTGAACACATGTTTTGTGGTACTGTGTATTTTCATGTGTTGTCAAGAATCCATCTTTTCCCAGAAGTTTTGAAAATGTGATTACTGGTTTCTTAACAAATTTTTGTAAATTTACGCCTTTGTTGTGCCCGACTTTCTCACCAGCAAACAGAACGCAATATTTACAAAAAAGCCCTTGTTTTATGTGTGATAGAACTAGCCAATTATGATTTTCAAAATGTTGTAGTCCGAGGAAACGTTTAACTTCCTTTCCGTTAACTTTGTGCACGGAGAATGGGAATGCATAATTTGTTGAAGGTTTCCAATGGTTTTTAAGTAAGTTGTATTTTGTTAAATCACTTACTATGTTAGAGTTTATGAAGTGTCCAATATCATTTTCATGAGTCGAATCAGTATTTGGTTTTGGTAAAGGTTTTAAATCATTCAAGGTTGACGTTGAAATTTCTTTTACCTCACCGTTGGTTCCTCCTAAATCTGGTGGCTCTGATGATAGCAATGGTTCCTGTTCAACTGAATCAATGCCACTTTGACTAACATCAAAACCAGTGCTTGAGCTATTTAGAGCTTGAACAGTTAGACTAGTTGACGCACATTGCTGATCAGGCACGTTTACAACTGTTGATATTTTCGGAGTCTTAGCAAAATAAGAATCAATTGATCTTGGCATTGGCTGAGCTTTCCTTTTTTTTAAAGGGTTCCCCTGAAAATAAAATTAAGAGTTAGTCTAAGCAAAACTATTTTGGCTAGATTAATATTTGCCATTGAATAAGATTGAAATATAGAATGAATTACGAAAATATAAAATGATAATGAAAGAATGCATTACGAACTCAAAAATTATTTGGATACTAAATTTATCTCGGATTGTCTATATTCGAAAACATGTTTACGAAATGGAGCAATTAATAATATTATACATATTATAATGGTACTGACATAATACTCAAGTCAAGTAAAATGGGAAACTAATTTCAGCCATTGATCTTTGACAATTCCTTCTATTTGTAAAGTTTTAAGAACCCTCACTAAATAAATATTAACATTAATTCCAATGAATTTGTTGGTGACGTTAATCTTTTATTAGGCTCTTTCAAAATATTTCCTTACCAACCAATTCTTTTTTTATCTCAACAAAAAATAACGTTATTAATAAACAGTAAAAACCAAAATACGTGAATAGCTAACTACCTTACAACAATAGAACGGGCCGCTCTAACGGTAAGGTAATACGCGGCGAGAGTGCCACGATGGCAGCCTTCAATCTGTAAAACGCAACACCTGAAAAAGGCTCTGCCAGCTGAGCAAAGTTCGCAATCTAGTTGTTATTGTTCATATCGATGGTGGCGAGCGAGAGAATCGTTGTCTTGTTTGACCTTGGAGAGAGAAGATACTCGATTTCGCCATCCCCTTGAGACACAGTTTTTAGCGAGCCACGGAAGCCACCAATACTATCCCATACTACAATACAGTAGATGTCTGCTGAAAACGCGGCTTGCAGGGGCCTAGGCCTAGTGAATTGCATATCGAGTATCGAACTGCGGTGCTACAAAGAATTGTGTATAAATTATAACTGAATGTTAAGGGGTTTTTTAAACCGCATAGATCGATAGCTAGATCTCAGTTAATACAAAGTAAGCTAAAGTTAACTTTACAAAAGCGAGTTTTGTTATGGGCTTACCGGTAACCGGTACAAGTGTTTTCATTCAAGAATAAGCGTAAAATAATTCTTTATTGGTCATATGTAGGAAACTATTTAAAATGTACACACTTACCTCCATTTTAAGTTGAAGGCTTGCACACAAACTCAACAGATCACATCAAGTACAAAACATCAAACAACTTCGATACAGCACACTTAACACAGCGAATATTCCACCTAACCTCAAACTGCCTATTTCTGAGTTGGCTTGAGAAGTAGTGGGAGACTGTGAGTGTGAGGTGTGTGAAGAGAGGAGAGGGGGATTAGGAATTAGACAGTGCTACCACCCACTCGTGTAATAAGTACGAGTACGTTACCATGCATATTGCGACTACTATATTTACGAAGGAACTACCAACGCCACATGAGTTTTATAAGCAAACTCCTTACACCAATATTTATCAAAAACATTTTCAGTTTTGCCTATGAAATTTACCAAAAGACAGGATTCTAAAAACTTAGGAAATAACAAGAAAAATTTGCGTTTAATTTTGACCTAAAAACTTTAAAAATTTTAATTAAAAAACCAATCTTCCTGGGGTTTTGGGGGGGGCAATTGCCCCTACTGCCCCCCCCCTGGAGCCGCCTCTGATCAAGTTAAAGTTATATGTATCAAGTTTACTACCTAGTCCTAAATTCCTAACCAGTAAATACTCTGGAATCCTGAGATGACGAAAATATACATAGTAAGCCTAAACATTTTACTGTACATAAAAATATAGCATAATATCAGAATCTTTTTATGTGATCTTGTTAATTAATGGGCTGCATTATATAAAGATGAATCTACATAATATGTATTCAACTCCACGAGACGACGCTTCATGTGTGTGACTCAACGACGAGGTGTGCTAATAAAAATTTAAATAAATTGAATGTTAGTACACTGATTGTGTCAGGGGTCTTTTCCAAGACCAGTATTTTCTGCAATAGAGGAATTTTATTTTAAAATAAGAGTTGTTGGTCAATCTATTTATGAATATACTGTCGGAAACGGATGCGAATGACTCACAGGTCAGTCAGTGGTGTGCTTACGCGTCTTCAGGCTGATTTATATTTCTTACTGTAATTGTTCACGTGTTTCAATATGCCTAAGCGTAGACGGTGTTTGAGTTCGTATGTTAAAAAAAGACGACGAAATCCTGGTTTATTAAAATGGCAACAACAAAAGGAAGCAAGGTAAGTGATTATTTTTAAAATGTTCAACCTGTAGTTCAAATTGTCATTGGTATAAGTAAAAATAGAGTATAGCAAAGGTATTTTCTTGAGCTTAGACCCGTACCGTTCTAGTTGTTTAGTAGGCTAATTGTGTAAAATACATAAGTAAGCACAAAATTATATAAGCTGTACCTACCTAATTTACGGTATTTGTTAGGTTTCATAGAAAGTTATTAGTCGCATTTTTACAACAAAACAAATACACTAAATTGTAGCTAAACAGCAAAACACTGACGTAGCTGTATGTGTCGTCAGTCGTGGTTATATTGGTAGGTGTGTGTGTGAAGCAGTAAAAATTCAGTTCGGTGAAGTTTATAGTGGAGCAGTGCGACCAAGGCCACTTCCCGCCAGCTGGCTGTCTAAGCACAGGCAGCATCGTGGCGGTTGTCATAGCAACTATCTTTGAGCAACCTACACACTACGCAGTGTAGTAGTTTCGCTGACTGTTCACCCTACCTACAGAGAACAGCTGTCATTTACTGATTTACGAGTACAAACAGCTTCGTAGATTGTTGTCTATCCGTGATGTTACACTATCAATATATTGACAATAAGTATTGATGACATTATTTGTGAACATTAAAATTTTGATCGGTGGTAAATAGAAGCAATTTTAGACGTACGATTATGGATATGTTCTCATTTTAGGTTTCAACAAATTCTCAATACTATTAAAGGGGTTTTCGAAATATTTACATCATTAGACCTATTATAGAAATTGGCATTGATGTGTTTGCATGTATGTGAAATATTAGAATATTGTATAATTGTAGACTAGTTTATAGAGTAAATTCTATCCAGTCATCGGATCAAAGTTCTATCTGTTCTAACACCATTTCAGTATTATTCATAAATTTACAATGTTGTACTATATAATTGTAGTTTGTGTTAGGTTAGTTTATGTAGGAAAGAGTATATCCATACAAGGCTTCAAAACTAAATGTTTGGTAGCTTATTTTTGCGTTTGAAGCTCTTTTGTGCTGTTGTAACAAAAAAAATTGTGTACATATTTTTCACATTGGCCAAAAACATTACGTAGTTAGACTTAGACGATGAACAATTCTTATGAAAGACTTAAAGCCAATTGGTGGCAAAATGGCAATCATATACTACAACCAAGTTTTGGTCAATCATACAGCAGGTGTTTTGAACATCGAAGGGGGGAAGGGGTGGCCAGGCGCGGATGTGCTGTGACCTTGACCGGCCGACAGCAGTCTGCCCTCCATGAGTGAGAGAGCTTACCAACCCTGGCAACCAAGTGACGTACAGATATGACGTTGTGCAGACTAGATTACTGTACAAGCTATTTATTTACGATATTTGAATTTACCAATATAACTTTATCTTGAATTTCATGTAAAATTTTTTATGTGCAGATTATATAGTTTGAAAAAAGCAAATGGACTGGGTCCTAGGGTGTTTGAATAAAAATTGTAGTTTACGTATTTGCAAATTTACAGTTTATATGAACATTACTTTTAATTATTTACTGAAGCAAAGTTTCGCTATTTGATTAATAATTTATTGATGTGATAACATCTTTTAGCACGTTCTCTTATGGAAAAATTATGAGGAGTGAAGATGGGCGGCTGTAGTCGCCGTCGCTGGGCGAAATCGCTTATAGGAAACCCCACCTTGAATTGGATTTTGGTAATGTAATATTTACAAATCAGCTGTTTTGTGATGTAACACCAGCAGATTATAGCGAATGTGTGAATTAAACGATCCTTCCAGCTGTTATTGTTTAAACTACGTGTACTTAATCATAATTTAAAACAGTAGAATTATTTAGTCAAATTTGTTGTACATAAATTTTAATCTGAATATATATATATATATATATATAATACTGTACGTCTTAATTTCAAGATAGTACTACATATACGTATAGGCCTTTAAATAGTAAATTGTTTTGGTGGTGTTATTTTGTTTCTTTTAGTTCAGTTGATTTGATGCTTCTAGTGCAAATCAATGATATAGCACTTCAAATTTAATGTATGCTGTATTTTGGCGTTTGATCTTTATGTATTATGTAAAACATAATTTTTTAATTATTTAAAACTAAACCATGATCAACCTTATGTGTGCTCATAACACTATCCACAAGGTTCACAAAAATGTACACGTCTGGAATTATACTGTAATAAATTGTGTAAAATTAACAACACTGGATTTTTGTTAACCCAAAAGAACCTTCATTGAAAAGCGCAACTTTGTGAAAATGTAACATTGTGACATATTACTTCAATAAGTAAAGACAGTTATATTTAATCGTCTTGATTATTTGTTTGTATGATTACCGGTACCACAGTATAACGTCTAATAATGTCATGTTTCAACCTACACTAATAACTGATTTAGAACGCTAATTCTTTAGATAAGTAGAGAAGGTTAGCCTTACGGTTATATTTTCACCAACAATTTTTAACTTATTTGGCTATATGGTCATTTGTTGAACAATATCTTGATGACTAAGTATAGCATATAAATCAATGCTATTTTATTTTTGATGCATTCTTTTGGTTTATTCATGAATGGTTACAACCAACATCATCGAGAACCGACAAAAGATGTTGCATTGGTATAGGATAACGAATGACAAGCTACATGTCGCGTCGCGGTGCGGCAACTGGCATCTGAGCTGCTGACTGCTGGGCGGGAGAAGAGGGAGAAATTCACGTACCACTAGACACTCAGATCCAAACTTTATTTCCGCGCGGTTGGCTTCCCTGCGCTCACTAGCGCAATCCTGCGGCGATAAATAGAACTGCTAGAGCCAGTTACTATAGGAGTGGCCATTTTAATCTGACTTCCGGTGACCGAGTGAATTCCTCTTAATACCGACATGGCATCTGCTTGATGGTTGCTATCGGCATGGACACTATTAGAGAAGTCTGGGGTGTCCATGTTCGGTGGTAATCATTGTGCGGATGTTATGTGGGGGAGATAACTGAGTATCAGGCTTGTCAATTAGCTGAAAATCAGACCAGCACTACGTGGTTCGGATTCCACGTAAAGCTGTAGGTCCCTTAGTTGCCCTGGTTGTTGGGCTATTAATAAATTGCCCTTTCTGAGGAAACAGTTGAACTCAGTTAGTAACCAGACTTCACTCATCCACACTCATCCTACACTCATATAACTATTCATATTCGCCTTAAAATACCAACAACGTTGTGTCGGCGTCTCATATGTAATAGTAATAATACTAATAATAATAATAATAACACAGTGTATACCCACTTCAAGGGCAAATAGTTTCACTTTTAAGAAACAACAATCAATATTTATTTACTTACTCACTGTTCCCTTGTGCTAACATCACTTGGCTTTTAGTAGATGCGATTGAATAGTCAATCTTACAAAGGAAATCACTATAGCTGCTGTCAGAATCCACAGTATTGTTATTCGTAACTCCATTAGGAGACAAACCGTTTGCAGATAGACTCTCAGTCAGCCTTATTTCACTAGGTGATGAGACTCCTTCGTTAGGAACAGGCACTAACAGAGTTTCTCTAAGGAATAAGCTGTCATTGGTCCAAAGGCGATTAGCTCGACGAATCTGTTCAGTCTGAAAAAAATAGTAGGGCCTATAGTTTAGCACTGGATAAGACATTTTTACATAGTGACTTATAATTTGCTTTAATTTTAAAATAGACATCAAAGTATCATTAAAATAATACAATAAGAGAATTGTATGTATATTACAAAGAACTGTAAATAATTTTTATTACATGGACCTTAATGACAAGTTAAATCAAACTTGGTGAGGCCAAATCTGTAAAATAAAATGTATACATAAATAAAATATGCTAGTCATAAACTTGACTCCTTACAGCTGAAATATTTTTACCAGGCATTTGTAAACAAGTACAATTTTCTTATTAATTTTATAAAAAAAATGTTTTCTTAGCTACAAGAGGTCGTAAAATCAATTACTTGGTCACACCGTAATCCTTATGAAATTTATAGTTACGATACATTGCTGTTATATGCACAAGTAATGCAGTGATTTTAAAATGATTTAAAGTAATTTAAGTTGATCAATTTAAAGTGATTTTAAATTAATTTAAAATCGCCCCATTTACTTACGCATATAGATAAGATATTTCTCTCTTTTATACAATGTTTGTACGAGAATTGTCAGTTGTTTTACAAATACAGACATCTCTAAAACTAAAAATATCTTCAAATATCATTATGAAATAACAATATTAGTCTTGAAAAAATCCTTCATGGTATAAAAGGAGTTATTAAGTAAGTATGATTTTACTTTCTTTAAATATATTGTGTCAAAAATGTGTCCTCCATTCAACGATAAAGAAAGTTATGTCTTGTATTGTTTGCCGAGCCTGTTTCAATAAAATCATTTCTGTTTTTAACAAAATATTTACATAGTTCAAATATATAAACACAGGGCAGGATCAAAACTTGAAAACTTTGAAATAAACCTTTACAGGATTCATCTCCAGGTACATGGTGAACTATCCGTATATTTTTGAGTCCTTAATATTCGGTTTTCTAAGGATATAGCACCCCTAATAATCAAACCATGGGTTAAAATACTTTTGATGTTGGCAAAATAAACCTTTCTTAACCCTTTAAATCCCGGGTATTTTTTTAAAAATATCTGCCAAAAATCCTAACATTTTTATTGTGGTATCTGCCAAAAATCCCGGGCCTATTTTGCCAATTTCGCAGTATTTTACTAAAAAATTAATTTTTCGCTTGTTTTTTAATAAAACCTCATGATTCTTTTACCACTTTATTCCAAATAAAGTATACTACAAAACTACATAAATATAAAATAAGTATTCAAATTAAAATGTTTTGTAAAAAAAAAATAGGCTACTTACCGAAAAAAATTTTTTGCCTAAAATTTTTCACTTTTTGTCCATGAAGGAAGTAGTAAAAAATTAGATATGACAAATATGATTGTATCACCTTGAAGCCCATTGTTGATTTAACAACTTCATCAAATTTCATCACTTTATCACAAAAAATAAAATAGACAATAATAGTTGTCAAGCTGTCAGCTGACCGTCATAGAGATCGACGCGAATTGCAACGCTCAGTTATTATAGGTTATAAAATAATTCAACGTGCTATATAAAATTCAGAAATAATTTATACATAAACTATGATTCTTTATGGTCAGTATAGTATAAAACATGTGTAATTTTATCATAATTTAATATTAGAAAAAAAATCTTTTTGCGAAGGTTCGTATATACGGACGTCGGGATTTCTTGCTGATACCCTTCAGGTCCGTATATACGAACGCCGGGATTTCTTGCAGATACTTTTCAGGTTCGTATATATGAACCTCGGGATCTTAAGGGTTAATATTTTAAACTCTATAAATAAAAGTAATGTATCGTAACTTCAACTGAAAAAAGAAGACATCGGGTAATTGTATATGTGACATACTCACAAGCTACAGGACATGAAGTTACACCATCAACAAATGTTAAAAATGTTGCAAAAATTGAAAACAAAAATTAAGAAAAATTCAGATGTAAAAGTGACAGGAAACTAAATAATAAAATTCAGACTGACAAAAAAGGTTTTTTTTTTTTTACCCAGGTTTTACCAAAGTACCTATAAGTTGTGCAGTACTCTTACCACTAGCAAACTCAGACTGACCAAAAAGAATACTATGAGTAGACCTACAAATGATAAATTATCTCACAAATCAGCAGTGCATGCTGAAGTAAACTCATATTTAAAATGCAATTTGAAAAACTAAATTATTCTAAATCTTCTGATAAAATATGAGTTATAAGTTATGTTGGATAAAACTATCTCCCCTAACCTATAAAATATTTTTAATAGGTTATTGGGATTTATTTTCAACTTTCTAAAGAGAAGCGCGAAACTGGCCAGAATTAGGCCTTTTTATGGAATTTTGACAAAAAAACTTTATTTTTAACTATGTACTTTACAGACGGTTCTGAAACTAATAAGTGTTAAGAATGAGCTTATATTTGTAGAAAATGTTCTTTTAAACAAAGGAAACTCACTTTTCCCAGAAAATAGATATGATTTTACAGAAAATATATTATCGATTATTAATACACAACCAATAGTAATGTGATGAGTCAAAGAGTCCATATTATCAACTACATTTGTAGCCAAAGGATGTTTTTGGCTAAGAACCTGTCAAACTGAACTCACAAAAATGTGGAAGAGGTTTCACAACTCGGGGTTCCGACGTTTACATGGGTTTACATTGGGCTCGTTCTCATTCTTAAAAGACAACGTTTAACATAAATAAATTGTCTTTTAAGCATTACTTTAAACGAAACCAATTAATTTACATTAGGATGTACAAAATTGTATGTGTATGGGTGGGTAGGTGGGTCAATACCACTTTAAATTAATGGGTAGATAGATGATCATCTCAGAATATATTTTGAGTATATTTTTGGGTTATATACTCCGAAGCCTTAGCCACTGAGCCACGTAACCAGTAATTTCAAGTCATTCTATACTTAATGGAAGAGGCTGTGTGTGTGTATATATATATATATATATATATATATATATATATATTAGCCAGTTCCCACTGAACTAACCAAATTTGAAAACTTTGCCTAAATGAGTTGAGAATTGGCTATATTTTCACAAGAGATATATTTTATTCCATGGAATTATCAGTTCTATTGCCAGGATGTAACGAAAATTGAATATCATCATGCATACGGCTGCCATACAGAATTACCACAAAAGTAGTTTTCCCATGAAATCTCAAAAAATAATTATCATTTATACCAAAATATTTTTTAAATTTGCATCTGCATAGAAATTAAGTTTTGAAAAACCATATAACAATAAACAGAATAAAAAATCACCTTAAATAACAAAATGTAGGCCTAGCAAAAAATAAAGGTCAGCAATTAAATAAACTTTTAAAACAAGTTTTCTGATGAATAAATTCATTTTACCAGAAAATACAGAACTCGTCCCACTCACTGGTGATAAAAGAGTCAATATTTGCAAAGCATCTAGAAAGCACAAACATACAGAGTGATAGTTTTTTAGTAAACAACACTGGCGCTTTATATTAATGTATGTTTGTTAACACAAATGAAAGGTCATTACTTGTCACTTTTACATTATAGGAGACAGGTGTTGTCTGTCATTTTGAATGCATGACTTAAGTTTCTATTCAAAATCATCTATCACACGGACTAATGTATCTGCAGAGACAGTTGCCATTTTTTGAATAGTAGCATTCTTTAACTTGTCCAAAGTTCGAGGCTAAATATTGGGCTCTTGGGCCTATCAAACAAAGTCACAAAACAATAAACATATAGAATATCATGTTTGAGATCAATGATATTTTGCACAATTTGATTACCGACATTGCTATAAAAAAAGGTAATCATGCACTTTTTTGCCATGTCTGAAAATAAAAATTCTTGATAGAAAAGTGATGAAATGAGTTATGTTTTTTAAAAAGGTTGAATTCAACCGCGGAAAACATGTTTTGAAAAAAAAATTGAAAAACTAGTTTTTTATCTGATAGTGAAAAAAACCAACTTAGGTTAAAATCCATTATGTGCCCCCAAATGTATTTTTCTACAACAATGTTAAATAACGAAGAGATACGTGTGTATTATAGGTCTTAACCATGACCAACTTAGATTACAAACGTGACCATCTTGGGTAGCACCCGTAGGGATGGCAATGATATATATAGATATATCGGAAATATTGATAAATATGTTTCGATATATCGATATATTAGTAGATATCGATATTTTATTTCGATAATATCGGCCATATCAATATTTTGGTCCTATATATATATATATATATATCAACAAATATTTACGTTATTCTCTCTCCTCAAAATCATCACGATACTAAAAAAGTTTAGATTGCCTCTTATGCCTACAAAACCTGCATTGAAATAATAAAGTAACATAAATTAGTTTTTTACATGAGATTAAGTGGAGAATTGATTTCCAAACTTTTATTTTCAAATGGTTTACCTGAAAAGTATTAGAAGTAGGTTTAGTGAGTTAATTTGCTTGATTTTTAGTCTTTATAAAAAGCCTAATCATATTTTTAAATGTGAAAAACAATAATAGCAATGTTATTACATTATTCTATTATAACTAACATAATAATTAAAGGCATGATTATTTTTATTTTTACCAACGATGAGAATAGCAGAAAGCTTGCTGACTGGGCTAAAATGAAAAACCTTTTCCAGATCTTTGATGCTAAAGATTCAGCCACATTTTATTCAGCTTCTTGGCGTCGAGGTTACTCTCCCGACTTAAGATTCTGCTCATGTGAACGATCATCAAGCCCAAAACCAATTAGGAAAGTTCTTGATTTAGCTTTTTGCCACTCTCATCATCAGTACTGCCAGGCCAGTACTGATTTCATTGGGGACTCAAAATCCCATAATTCGATTTTTTCTATGGCCTAGATGGAATTTTAATAAAGTACACAGGGAGGCCTTTACCAGCAGGCTTGATGATAGCATCAGGTTCATTCCTCCTAGGATAAGAAATTACGATCGTTTTACAAATCTAGTCTCATCAATTGCTAAAGATTGCATACCAAGAGGATCCAGAAAGAAGTATATACCAGGAAGAAATAAGAAATCAGATGACCTTTACAAGGAGTTTAATGCTACCGAAAACTCCAATATGGCTAATCTGCTACTGCACTCTGTAGACAGTGCCAGAAGAGAAAAATTGGTGAAAACTGTTGAAGATACTTTACAGCAGTAGAAAAGCGTGGTCACTTTTAAGGAAACTCTCTACTGGTAAATCTCTAAATCGAAGAGAAGTTCTTCACCCAAAGGTCTCTGATATAGATAAACGGATAGTCAGCTTATCAAAGTCAGCTCGGAGAAACACATGCTTTACTACAAGCTGAGTGAAATAAAAAAGTCAAATGGCACCCCTGGAAGTCTCCAAAAATTTCATGGAGAAGAGATAGACGGGCGATTTCCTCTATACTAGCAGGGAAAGCAGCTGGTTTTGACGGTATCTTTCCAGAATTTCTGTTACATGCTGGTAGCAAAGTTAAACAATGGCTTCAAGCAGTCTACAATAAGATATTAACTACAGGCAATTTGCCAAAAGTATTCAAGTAATCAAAAGTAGTAGCTATTTTGAAGCCTGGAAAAGACCCTGAACGAGTGGAAAGTTACCGCCTAATATCTGTTCTTAGTGTTTGTTATACGCTGCTGGAAAGGCTGCTATACAATAGAATATCACCCATTCTTGATTCTTTTTTATATAGTTTTTTATAGTTTAAAATTAAACTTCACTCGCCAGTTGACATGGACCTACAGGCCTGTGCGTCAACTTTATTCAACGAGTGAAGTACCGACCGTTGGCTCAGTGGGGATTCGAACCTTGGACCCTACCCTCCGCAGTCCGAAGCCTTATCCACTGAGCCACCACGCCGGATTCTAATGTTCCAGTTGAGCAGGCTGGTTTTCGTCCTGGCCGAAGTTGTAGCGACCAGATTCTAGTTCTGACATCATTTATTGAGAATAGGTTTGAAAAGAAGTTATAAACATCTGCAGCTTTTGTTGAGCTCATAGCAGCTTTATTACACAGTGTGGAGCACAGGTTTCTTGCTAAAGTTCTACAGCCTCCTTCCTTGTCCCTTTCTTTTGCGACTTTTGAAGTCAATACTTAATGCCAGGCTAATAAAATTATATTTTGGCCATGAAGAAAACTCTTTTAGACAGTTGAAGGATGGTCTGCCACAGGGGTCTGTTCTTGCTCAAATTTTATGTGTAAACTGCTGACATCCAAATAACAGTCTAGAAATTTTATATATATGCAGATGATATTACTTTAGCTTACCAACACAAGGACTTCACAGGTACTGGAGAAATACTCACAAGTGACCTTGCAGCCCTCGAAGTATATTTTAGAACCTGAAAGCTAAATCCTAAACCATCAAAAACCAAAGTTGCCTGCTTACACCTAAGTAACAGACTGGCTCATCGAAAACTGAACATCTTTATAAATGATGTAAAACTCCATCATAATGATCATCCATAGTACCCGGGAGTAACGTTAGCTCGATCGCTGATGTTTAGAAATCATATTCAAAAAACAGCAGCTAAAATTTAAACCAGGGCAAATGTACTACATCATATTGCTGGAACAACTTGGGCAGCCAACGCACACGTCCTGCGTACAACTGCTTTGTCTCTGGTGTCTTCAGCTGCTCAATACAGTGCTCCTGTATGAGTAAATAGAGCACATACAAAAGTTATCGATGTCCAACTTAATAGATCTATTAGTACTACTCTCATGGCAACTCCACTTCCTTGGCTCCTGATACTGTGTAATATAGCTCCTCCAGAGATAAGACGTCAGGAGGCACTATTTAAAGAATTCAATAAGATCTTGAATGTCCCGCACCTCCCCATTACCCAGGTTCTCTCTCGTCAGAACAGTTGTTTAAAATCTCGGAACCCACCTCTACGTACTGCTTCCCAGTTGAGCAGTTTAAATATTTCGCCCATTATTAATTGGGCCATAGCATGGTACAGTTTTGATGGATGCAATAAGTTCCTTATTAATGCTCCATCAATACCTATAGGTGGAATGAACATCCTTCGGAGGAAACTTTTGAATCGGTTCCCAACTGGCGTAGGTAGATGTAACTACTAGAAGTATAAATGGGGATTGACACTACATCAGTCATGTGATTGCGGGGAATCTACCCAAACAATGGATCACACAATTCAGTGTCCTCTGCGTTCTTTCACAGAGGGATTGGCTACTATAAACAGAATAAGTGAGGCAGGTTGTAAATGGCTCGATGGATTGGATTTAGCTTTGTGACAGATCACTTTTATTTTATATTAAATATATTGCATAACTTTTGGATCTTAATCCAAATACATATATCACAGCTTATAGAAAAAAATGACAAAAATTACTGAATTCAAAAAAATCATACTATATTCTTATTTTGAATATTTTTAATTCAACCCCACAGACCACAACTTGTTTCGTGTGGACAAATATATTTAATTTGTACATTCAGTAGGAAATTCTAAATAGTACAACAACAAATGAGTGTCTTTTTGGTATACAAAAAACCATACGATATTCTTATTTTGAATATTTTTCATTCAACCCCACAGACCATAACTTGTTTAGTATGGATAAATGTATTTAATTTGTACATTCAGTAGCCAATTCTAAATAGTACACCAACAAATTATTCTTTTTTGGTCATGAAACAACAGTTATTGCATAATTTTAACTACCCTAATACCCTAAAAATCTATATTTTTTTTCCATTCTGTTAGATCGATATGTTGAAGATAGTTGCCATCCCTAAGCACCCGAGATCAGCTTCGGTACAACCATGATCAGCTAGTGTAGAATACATAATCAGCTTGTGTAGCATACGTAATCAGCTTGTGTAACATACATGATCAGTATAGGTAGCACCCATGATCACTTGGGTGGCACAAGTTAGGTTTGGAGGTTAAGTTAGAAAGGTTAGTTGAATCCCTTTATTAAAAACAATTCTGTGGTATAATACAGTTGGGAGGAATGTAAACCCGAATTAAAAAAAATATTGTTAAATTTTAATCTCTAGCCTACATGTTTTTCTTGTGATAAAAACTAAGTATAATTGGTGTTCCCATAAAATAATGGTAATTATGCATTTTCTTGCCACTTCTGAAAATACATTTTCTTGTTGGAAAAGCGGTGAAAAATGAGTTTAATCTCTTGAGGAGGATGATTTCATCCGCAGAAAACTCGTTTTAAACCAAAAAATTGAAAGTGATTGAAACTGGATTTTTATCTGATAGTGAAAAAATCAACTTTTTTGAAGTTGTTTATCATAAAATTTTTTTTCATTTCACATGTTAATTTATGCTGAACACGAATATATATTTGGTTTTGCAGTAAAATTTAGTTATTCAGCCCGAAAAATACATTTTTTACTGATCTAACCAAACATAACCTAACCTATCCTAATTATCTATTTACTCAACAAAAATTTGCAATTTACGTTATCGGGTGACTGTTCTCCGTGATGGCCTGCTGGCCATCACTCCAGCAGGAATATAGGTGAATTCGGTTTTTGTGATTAATAGTTGTTGTATATAATGTGTATAATGGCCGCTAATCCCGATTCGCCGCAAAAGTAGTTTTTCCGTTATATCTCAAGATATAATTGTACTAGACCAAAATAGTTTTCAAATTGGTATTCAGCGTAAAAAAACATCAAATTAAAAAAAGACGTTTAAGAACCCATTCAAATTAACGGAAATATGTCAAAAATACTAAAAGTTGTAGTATTGGTTTTCTCGAATTTATCGGTAAAATATGTAATTTCTGCAGAATAATAAACATATTTTGTGAAAATACAGCCAATTCTAGACTTATTTCAAGCAAAATTTTCCAATTTGTTAATTCTGCACAATTACTTAGTCAACTTCAAATCTTTTCATACTTTGACAATACATTTGTGGGTTGTTATAATATTAATATTTAGTCAAAATTATGTATCGGAAACATAGAGTTAGTATCTCTAGTGATACATTAGTATACACCGAGGCCACCTATATACATCGCGCCGCGGCAGTTATGATTAGGTTATCATAGCCTATTGTAGAATATGATTTTACAAATTCTGCTAACTGAAAAACGGTTTACGACAGTGAAAATACGGTATTTAAGGTTCATTCTACAATATAATAACATACCCTAACCATTCGTAGTTGGTTCAATCCCAGCTTCATGTGCTAAAGGTTCTCAGTTCGATCCCAATCAGAGTCAACACATTTTGAGAAGGATCAGCTGATAACCACCGGCTGTTCATTTGTCATTGGGCTATTAATTAATGACACTTTCTAAGGAATAGTCGGCCTTAGTTTGTAACAATGACTACATTCGCTCATCTACACTCATTCGAAATCCATATTCGCCCATATCTTGACGATCGGCGTCTTATGAATAAATAAAGAAATAAATAACTGCCGTGGAGCGATGTCTCCAAAATGTCAGTGATAGCGCATGAACTTTGGCTGCCCATATACATCGCGCCGCGGCAGTTATGGTTAGGTTATCATAACTTATTGTAGATGTGTTTTTACAAATTCTGCTTACTGAAAAGCAGTTTGAGACAGTGAAAATACGTTATTACACCTTCATTCCACAGTATAATAACCTAACCTAACCATAACTGCCGCGGCATAATGTCTCCAAAATTGCAGTGATAGAGCACGGACTTTAAACCTTATCGCTTTGCAACGTGAATGACGTCTTTCCAACACTTTATTTTCATTTTTCTAATTAAGTGAGGACTACCACATCATCATATCAAAATATGAAAAGAATTGAAGTTGACTTAGTAATAGTGCAGAATTACCTCCAAGTTTGTTTGGTATTTATGCAGTTTATTTTTTTACCCTTAAATACACTATTTACTTACACCTAACTTAACAAACTTAATTGTCGACTTACTCAAAAAAATTTGTAATGTGTTAAATCTGGGTGTTTGCTTCCCGGAATAGAGATACATTTGGTTTTTGTGGGTAAAAGTTAGTTGGTCAGAAGCGTATGGTTAAAGCGCAGCTTCATGAGCTAAATAATCCAGTATGCAGTTTCATCAAACTGCAAAAAAGATGACATAAATATAATTAAAATGTACGGATGTAAGTGAAATATTGGCCAACTAAAAGTTGAGATATTGGTTTTTTTAGAATTTTTCTACAAAATCTATGATTTCTACAAAATTAATAGTATATCTTGTGAAAATATAGTCAAATACTGACCCATGTCATGCAAATTTTACAAATATTCATAAGTGGCAAGAAACTGCATAAGCTAATAACAAAAAGTATTTAGTCGTTTACCATTTTCCATTTTTCCCCAGTTTTCATGTTATTGTAATAAAAAAGGAGCAAACAAAAGTTTACTGTCGCTTGAGAATTAGCAATAGCACGTAAAATGTATCAAAATCAGCATAAGCTTGAATGTATTACTAACGCATCATGGACATAGCTTGCCATAGGCTAGGACCTAGACCTCTTTTGATTTCAACTCTTTTCAGTAAGCTATATTCCTATATTATTTTCAGGGAGTTGAATCTGACACAAGTCAAAAGACAAGTTGACATAATATTCGACTCATCACATCACTGTCCTGAGGCCTAATGATAAAAATGTCAAGAATTGATAAGTCTATAGGCTGCATAAATTTTAGAACAAAATAATCATCCAAGAAACAAACAAGACAACTTACGTTACTTACCGTGACTCCATATTTCAGTGCAATACCTTGGAGGGTATCAGTTTTAGATATGGCATGTTTAATATATTGTTCTGGCCTTTTGTGATGATTATTTGTACTACCATACTTCTTAAGAGATTTAGCTGATTCTCTAATAGACAGTTTTTCTTCCATAATTCAACACAAATAAATTAATTTCACGGCCTAGGAGTAACCCGTTGCCTCGAACTAAATGATAAGTTTAGTACGCCCTCTCCCATTTAGAAAGCTTTAGGCATATGTAAAAAATTACAACCATAATTTTACCGAGCTCACTACAATTAAAATATTCTAAACGAGAATTTAGTACGTTGTTTTTTTAACACGATAATGTAATCCAAATAACAATGCGATAAAATTTAGTTTACAATAGGCTGTTTTCACTGAAGTAATGTGGGGAATGAGGATGAAAGTTGATCTGTCAAGCAAGAGCAAGTGATATAACAACAACTAACGAACTACGGATAACGGATGAATACATCGACGCCTGTCCTTAGTCCTCACAGCCCGTCGCTTCCACGAACACAAACCCAACCAAACTCAAACAAATGTAATGTACATTTTTGGGTTTAGCTGCTCCCAGGACGCCAACGTCAAAATGTAGATATCTCTTCACATGGTTGACTAACATGTATGATCATGATTTTTTATATCATCGACATCAGAGCTTTTATAATTAGTTATTTTATTATTGCACCAGCAATTCAATGTATTTGTGAGTTAAGACTTCCCGTTTAATGCAAATAAATTGTCTTTTAAACATTACTGTAACGAAACTAATTACAATTTGATATAAATACATTTCAACCTCAACCTACGGAATGCACGCCCGTTACAACAGACTTAACAGTTATGTCCCCTCAAAAACACAAAAAAACATATCAACCATTCACTTGAACATAGACGCTGTATCATCCAACATAGGCGATATATCATCAAACGCTCATCCACTATGATAATGTAGAAACACTTAATTTGTGAAGTTATGGTCTTTTATATAGATAAAAATTTACTGTATTTTTTTTCAGTCTAATCGAAGACTAAAAGAAACACTGTAACCCACTATTTGTAGACAAAGTGTGATGTATACAATAATCTATAGGTAATACGTTGTATACTCGGTCCGCTTGAAACGGCCATGGCGTCCGTTCCAGTGGCGCAGCGGAGGGGGAGGTCTGAAGGGTCCCCCAAAATATTGACATATTAAATAATAAATTAAGTAGGCCTATGGAGTAGACGAAAGAAAGGAGAGTTATCATTGTTCTTGTCTACAAATATTAAACTATCACACCACTGATAAAAAAGGTTTAGCATTTTGTTAAAATAATAATTATCAAACCATAAGTTTGGGCTCGGCTGATCGGGTAGCGTAATGAATGGTGGTATTTATATAGCTGTCCGAGTTTCGACTGTGGACTGTACTTTCTAGTTCGCACGGAACTGCTATACACCAGGCTGCAGCCCAACGCTAGTGGAAGCTAGATGCTTAATACCCATTTTCACGGTGATACTTTGTATGATAGTTGCTGTTATGACAGAAACTATCGAAACAACTGTTACCCTGTAAACAGTGTGAAAATCGCTATCGTACTATCACAAGAGAACTCTCGCACTATCTCGGCTGACTAGACAGTGTGGAGTGCTCTCGCGAAAGTATAGGAACTATCAGGCTACTGGGGAAATACTCCCACCGTGAATACTGCAAATATATTTTGTGCAGTTAGGGCAGCAATTGGGGTCTAGATTGAGATTTGTAGCAAGTTTCTTTGCAGAATCTAAATTAATACCTCTTAAGGAGTCAAGATGAAAAAGTTTCTGGCTAGAAAAGTCTAAAAATAGGAGACTCAAAAGGGAGCCGCCATCGTTCTTACCCTATTTACATCTAAGGTGGTACATTGAGTTTCTACTTCTAATTTATTAAGCTTAATAATTAGGGCATCATTTTCTCTTTGGATGACGTTAAGCTTATTACTCAGAAAACAGTTTTCTGAGTCACGGATATTAAGTAAAGTCCTAAGTTCTTTATTTTCTTTTCCCCTTTCAGCCAAAGTGTCTTTTAACTTTAACCTGTCATCTATATCAGCCAATAAGGACTTTAAAGTATTGTTTTCCAACTTAACATTGTTTAGATTTTCTTTTAATTGAAAGAGTTTATTTTGTTGTTGTTTCAACGCATTTGTACTGAATTTTTCTCTTCAACAAAATTATCATAAAATTTAAAAGAGTCGTTAAGCTCTTTTTTTTATTGCATAAGTAGACTCAAGTTGCCATAATTGGCATGATATGTCACAGTTCTGCTCATTTAATTTACTGTTCTCCTGACAGATTTTGTCTAAGATTTGAACAATATTAGAAGTCTAAATCAGGGTTGTTTATGGATAGTGAATTCATTACAGCTACCAAGTAAATTAACTTAACTTCTAGTTCACTGTTTACAATTGATTAAATCGCTAGATATGACTCAAAATGATTCATGTTCTTATCTTCTGGACAAAAAGCAATATATAAGTAAAACAGGGCCTAAAAATAAACATATAAGGTCTTTAATAGATTAAAGACTTCCATCTACAGAATCACCAGTTTCAATAGCTTGCAAAGATATTTGACAACAGATTTTATTGCAATCAGTAGTAGATTTTCACTTTGTAAACCCAAATTGGCTTGGTGATAGTGTTTGGTTTTTTGTTTGTTTTTTTTTTTTTATGAATAGTCCATCCAAGTTCAGACATTTTCGAAAAGTATGAAATAAAAGTTATGTAATAAAATTGTCGCAGTTGTGTTTTGTAGAGGTTGGATGATAGCTGTTTTTAGAAGGGATTGAAACACGTCCAGTTCAAAGAATGAACTGACCATGGTCATATGAGAGGTAGAGGTGATGATAACGGACTATCTACATATATTAATAATTTTGGGATAATTCCGTATGACTCTGAAGAAGTTTTGATTTAAAGCCATCATTCCTCTCATTACTTTTTGTGGGATAGTGGTGAAAATGTGTAAAATGGTGTGTTTACAAAGAGCTTCAGCAAATTCCTTGCGTTTGAATGTTGAATTTAATGAGCATTGCTTTTTCTACAGAAGAAAAAGGATAGTCGAGAATATTTGCAGCTTGAGAGGGATCATCAACGGTTTTATTATTCGATTTTTTTTATGAGCTGTGAAGTTTTGTATGACATATCTTCTTTGTTCATTAACAATATTACACGTAGGTGTAGGTACAATTTTGATACATGAAAGACTAATTTGTTGCTATGTACATCATCGGATTTAGCGTAACGAGTGGCAATATTAAAAGAACTCTTTATCCTTATCTAATAAAAAAATATCAGAATTCTTTAATTTCATTAAAAAGAATTTTTATCAGTTAGTTATACTGGCTAAGAGAATTGAAGGTTTTCAATTTTTTAAAATTTCCAGTAGATAGCGTATTATCTGCGCTTTAAAACTTCATTGCTTGAGTTGGGGTTTAAAGTATGAAATTTTTCTTTACTATTCGTAGGATCACTGTGAAACACACTTTAAATTATTACAGAACCTCGTCATTGAAATTAAATAGACGAAAAGTACTTATTAATCATTAAAATTACCATACAAATTGCGAGTTGAAAGCTATAAAGTCCTCTCTTCAAAACTACATACTGAAATGGAACATATGGACACAATAGTATTTTTAACAAATAATAATCTGTACATTGCTTGGTAATAAATATATAAGCAACAAAACTATTAAAATGTCTAAAGTTTAAAATAAAAACATTCACTCATATTCAATGAAGTCTTTAAATGTATCATTCAAATCCCCACCGTCGTAAACACATTCCCTAGTCTCAGGAATTTGAGATCTCTATTCGTTATGTTAAAATTGCATTTTCTCTGTGTATCGAGAACGAGCACTAAAAATAACTACAGACATATTTTTAATTGCTTCCTGAACATGGTAATGTGATAGAATTGTCACTGCCATACCACTGCTTGTCATATATCCAGCGAGATATGTATGGTGAGATCCAAACGATGCCCTATTAATTATGAATCTGGTGGTATAATTATTTAGCCAGACAGTAAGCAACCTACGTGTTATATTTAGCACATATAGAGGGGTTCCAACAGCGAAGGGAATCATTCCACCACTCAGCTGCTGTTGGGATCATCTGCTGTTGGATCATCAGCTCATCAAACATTGGGAATCAACACTAATGTTTGTGTGTGGGTGGGTCAGTAACACTGTTCGTGTATGGGCGGGCGGGTGGGTTGTTATTTTTTATAGTTTCTGTAAACGGCTGTATCTACTGTATAAATATGTATTATTTTTTCATTGGAGTTACTTTTATAGTCATTGAACAAAACTAGCAATGTAATTGTACGAAATCCTTAAGTATTATTTTTTTAACAACTCAGTATGTGAAATAACTAAATTTATATCTTGACGCTTGAATTGAAGTGTTTAATTTAAGCGTTTCTTTAAATGCTTTTTATAATTAATTTACATTTCTAATTATTGTGTTATTATTAATTGTTATTTGAATACTACATAATGATTTAAATTAGTCGTTCTGAACTAGATTTTTTTATGTAGGGGAATGCCTTTACGTCCTGAGTGTAGGACTCGCCCTTAAGAATAATATTCAAAGTAAAGGAACATCCACTAAAACCCCTACGGACCGCAGTGTTCCAAGCCAGAATCCTTTTAGATGACTTCATGCCTGGCTGCGTATTGACACTTTTCTACTTCATTTCGGACACCTATGGGATAGTCAAGCATCCTTCCTCACTTTTGGCACGTAGTATTGTGTGGGCGAAGAATGCAACAGTTCTCCATGCTTTGCGGAATTGCCTCCTTTATATCAGCCGTAACACAATCTTCCGTGAAGACAAGTGCTCCCCAGCGAAGCGCCCACACAAGAGGGTAATTTTGTACTTGTGACAGGGCGTTCTGTGAAGTGTATTTAGGCACCCTGGATGCTGGAACCTAACCTCCCAAGTCCTAACCTAACCTACGTAGAGTTACTGTATACTGGCAAAGACATAAGCTGTTTGTATTAGTGGCTCTGGATTAATTTTAACTAAATCGTAAATCAGGAATTGAAGTTTTAAGTCAATCCCATTTACTATTATATTTACTGTTACATAAATTTAATAGCTAAGCTGTTAGATAAATGAAATTATGAGATAAATGAAATTATGAAAGGAACTACCAAGGAAAAGAGAGTTGTTTTTAGGTGTAGAAAGTGTAGATTTAGTTTGTTAATATATCCAGATAATTCCTTATTAAGTGCTCATGGACATCTTTTGAATCTTAAAGACAATTCCAACTCATGTAAAATTGAATTCAATGATCTAACACCAGAACTAGTTCAGTTAAAGTGTGCCTCTTTTTCTCAAGATGTATTTTATATTCAAGAAGCTAACATTCCACAGTGGATGACAAGCTGCATCAATAGGGTATGTAAACTACGAAATTAAAAGCTCATCATTTAATTATAACGTATAAGGTGACTTTGTGACTGGAATTCTAGAAGTCAAGGGACAAACTGAAGTGATTGGATTCGAAGAAGTTTTACCTATTAGTATGTATTTAACACTTTGAAATTGTTTTCTCTTGTTCTTTGGAAAGAAATCGCTTGGGTAAAACTGGAAATGTTTTGACACAAGCGATTTCGGCCAAAAAAAATTTTTATTTACTAATTTCGACCTGCTGAACACGAATCTGCAAACCATTTTCCGCAGAAACCACCCCTTCCCCCAGAAAAATAGGAAAAACGCGAAAAACCTTTTTCGGTCGAATACAACATGTGGCATATCTAAATTGACTGTTTTTTTACGCTGAACACGAATATGCGATCAGATTTTCTCTACGATCAATATCACGGGTGAAAATAACGATGTTATCAAGAACTACTTTGTGCGCGGAGGATGGCGGCTCGATGTGCATGAATACACCGCGTCGCGTTCACCACTCGCGGCCGGCCGTTTGCCAGTAGGGCTGTGAAGTTAACTATTTCATTCTCTGACAGTATACAGGAGGGCTGAAAAGGTTAGGTTAGGTTAGTTTAGGTTGGTTTTGTCCTTACTAACCTAACCTAACATAACCTAACCTAAAACTAACCTAACCTTGTCAGCCACGGGTAGGTTCGGATACCGCCGAGATGAACCACGCGCGATTTCGGCCAAAACCTTGAACATTAACCCGCTTAATATTGATCGCAGAGAAAATCCGATTGCATTTTCGTGTTCAGCGTAAAAAACCAGTCAATTTTGATATGCCACATGACATTTTCTGCCAAAAAAATTATTAGAACATTTTCTGGGTTTTTCCAATTTTTCTGGGGGAAGGGGCGGTTTCCTTGGAAAACGGTTTGCGGATTCTTGATCGGCAGGTCGAAATCAAGGGAAAAACAATTTTTTTTGGCCGAAATCGATTGTGTCAAAACATTTCCAGTTTTACCATTGCTTGGTCTATTGTCGATGGAATATAAAATTGTTCTTTTAACACAATGACTGCCATGAGGGCCACCGGTGGCCCACACAACAATTTTAGCTCACGCCATGAGGGCCACCGGTGGCCCTCACTAGATTTCAGCCTGGCGCCACAGCTATGTCTACGGTAAAGTTCAATATTCATTGTTCCGAGTTCTGTGTTCTATGCAACCGGAAATGACCCCCCCTGAGTACAGAAATAGCCGACATCTGGTATTTTGCCGCCATTTTGTGAAGTTATTGATGAGGTACACCGGTGGCCCTCATGGTGTGGGAGCAAAACTTTACATATGCCATATGATATTATGTTTCAGCTGTTGTGATTTTTATATTTTCTTCCCGTGCACTGATCAGCTTTTGGGGTTAGGTGTTTAGTAAGTGACATTGATTCTTTTTGTGACATAAACTAGTCTGTCTAAATGTCGTAAAAACTAGTTCAAACATATAAAAACGTATTTAGGGTTGCTTTATTTAAAAACCACAGGACTGTTTTCTATTAAATTTTATGAGCTTTCAGAATATATCATTAAAAATTACATAATACTAAAAATGGCGCTACAATTTGTGTTTGATTTATACAAAACTCGGGGGCCACCGGTAGCCCACATGGCGCACAGCGGCACGTATGACGTGGGCTACCGGTGGCCCTCATGGCGTTAGGCGGACATACAGTTCTACTATGGCGGCCTCAGAATGACACAATAAATTATCTACGCTGGCAGTCAACGTGTTAAGATGTTTGAGTGTATTCTATTATAGATAGTCTATTATTTATTATTGGAATTTTTATGTCGGTAGGCCTATTTATATGTTGCATGTGGAATGCATATAGATGTCAATAAAGCATAGACAAATGCACAGGATAAAACTCCACATCCATCTAATGTAGCCTACTCACAGAATTGAAAGCCTGGCAGACAACTGTCTTTTATTTATGTTTGAAGATACTAAATGAAGTTCAAACAACATTAGCACACGTCTAGCCCATAGGAGAGATGGGTTAGTGATATTTAAAAAACTTGGGGCTGAGCTAATTTTAAGTCTAATCAAAATTATCCTTGAATGGAAGTATCGGTTCACTTTCTTGGAGAGAAGTAATGTAGGCCCTAACAGTTACATATAAATTGCTTGTAGCCTAAAGGGGGATTTACACGCAACATTTTATTGTACGTCTTATCATTCATATTAACCCTAGATTGTGAAATAGGTGAACCATTATGAACTCCCAACTGCTAGCTCCTTTTTTCGGCGCTTCACAGCTTTTTTTGTAAAAAAAAATAAAAATACTAAATATGCTCCAAATATAAATTTTATCATTTGGTTTTTCTTCTCAAAAACTATACATTCACATACTACCATCAAAACTCATATAATGAATTACTAAATAATTATTTTCAAGAAAAAATGAGGAAAAACTTGAAAAATATTGTACGTAAATTAACACTTATAACCCTCCTTAGGAGCACTAAAATATTTTTGTAAATAATTCCAAGATAGCCTAATTGTTTATTATTCAGTGCAATATAATAATATGTTGTTAGATTTTAGATAAAATACCAGGTTTTTTTTGTAAATTTATGTTTGTATAAGATACAAAAATTAAAAAAATGTGCAAAGTTACGTATGATCATTGTAGGTAATCAGTACAAGTAAAAATTAAAAAAAATCACCAATGAATAGATAAGAAAAAGTTGTTTAGTAAAAATAGTTATATCTTACCCATAGACATATTTTTAGTTTATTGGGGAAAATAAAATTTTTATTATGGAAACGAAAAATGTTTGAAAAATTAGATAACAATCTAAGAATGTATAATAATTTTTGCCATTTGTACTTTATTAGTACAATCTATTAGCTACAATAAAATTTAAAATATAAAAAATATTCCAAAAAAATATAAAACTTCTAACACCATAAGTCTGTGTGCGCAAATTGTGTAAATGGCACTTGCAAAATTTTGCATACTGTAAACGTTATAAAAAAAATTTAAATAATTTTTGGGAATTTTTACAACAGTAACACGTGATAGAACACATATTTCTAAATAGAGATAAACAAGAATTGTTAGATTACTGCCAAAAATAAAGTTTGAACAGCAAATTTTTATCAAGAGCATTAATTATGCCGTTCCAATAGGGTCAGTTGATAACAAAGGTAAGAGTCAACAGTGGTAGGCAAAGTACATTGTAAACAACTACCCTGCATATTTAGAAAATAACGTTGAAGAGCGAAAATAATGATAATAATTTGATTGATAATAATTTCAAATTTTATATATCAAGAGACATTTCGATCATCTAGTCATCAGTATCAATCCGTAATTATAAGTTACATTTTGAATACAAATCAAATTATTATTATGATTTCTATCATAATAACATCGTTACATTAACTGTGTACTATTATGTACTTTAATTTTTTTTTTCTTTTTTTTCACGATCGTGGTTGATCTGCAACGTGGTTAATCCACTCATAGATAATCGGGAGTCTACTGTAATTATTTTCTTTCAAAAATACAAGTTGTCTAATTTTATATGGTTTTGAGGCAAGTTTGGTACATTATTAATAATTAGACATGTTTTAATTTTTTTTAAGTGTGAAAGTTGTACTCACACATTAAAAATAGCATTTATTAGAAAAAAGATATGCTCAACATACATAAACTACAAATATAATTACTAGTGAAAAAATACTTTTAATGGACGTGGGAACACAATCCCTCATGCATAGTACTTTGTTTTCTCAACAAATCTGGGCTGTTTAGTTATCAACAACAAACTATTCAGACCTGTTGAGATATGAATGTTTTTTAGGCTTGTTGAGGAGAGGGAGCAGGAGTATTCACCCAACAGTGCATGCATCTGGTTGCCTAGCTGGGTGAACCTATGTGATGTCAGAACAGAACATTTGTACTATTGTTGTTGACTCTCTATCAGACAGTACTTAAGTCGGGGGAGGCTGGGCGAGTCTCAGCTGATGTGTCATACATAGGTGACTTTATCCAAATACATCAGCTGAGTTTTGTTATTTGATGAAGAACGCCATTATTCTGAGCAATCTCTAAATAGAAGATTCAATTGCTGTTTCACTTGTCACAGATACAGATAGACACAGAAGTTACTAAGTGACGGAGGCTGTAATCACCTCATATGAGAACAACTGCCCTTTGAAGATCGTTCAAAGCGACGCCCGAAGCCGAAGATGGTTTCACGAATTGGAGAGTCATTGAAGGAGGACCAGAAGGCTCCTTGGTAAGGCCAATAGATCCAGCAGTGATGCTAACTGGTTGGTCTACCGGGAGTCACAAAGAGAATACAGATGGAAGGTTCGTAGGTCCTGCAGGAAATTCTGGAGAGACTTTTGTACCTCTATAGAAAAGACTTCAGTGATGTCTAAGCTTCACAAAGTGCTTGCCAAGGACCCTGGGAGGGGGGAGGATGGGGAGTGGATCAAGTCTGAAGAAGAGACTCACTTTCCGGGATCCGCCGAGGAAGTGGGGTGGGCGTGCGCTGTGGCCTCACACGCGGACTGGATTGAGGCAAACAAACGCGGAGGATTGCCACAGAACAAAATATTTAGTGGGCAGTTGAGTGCTTCGCTTCTTTCAAGAGTGTGGGGCCGGCCGACATCCTGTCTGTGATCTTGCTGAAGGACTTAGGGACGCCTCTGCCCCATTTGACTCAAATACGTAGGGATTCCCTGGCCTTGGGTCACATCTCAAAGCTGTGGAGGACACAAAAGTAATTTATATCCCCAAACCTGGAAGGAGCACACATTCCAGGCCTAAAGTTTTCAGACTGATCAGCTTCATGTCTTTTCTACTAAAGACATTGGAGAGGTTGGTCGACAGACACATGAGGGATGGGGTATTAAGAGATAACCCGCTCCATTGGAATCAAAACGCATACATGGCTGGGAGATCTGTTGAGTCAGCCCTCCATCAACTCATCACGCGAGTTAAGGAGACGATTAGCCAGAAGGAACTAGCCATGGATGATTTACGGACATAGAGCTGTTGCTAGGACGGCGTCAGTGCTACCATCACCAGATGGATCGAGGCCTACCTACGCAGCTGAATTGTCAAAGCAATCCTGAATGAAGCAACGGTTCAGTTTGTAGTAGGAAGTGGTTGCCCCCAAGGGGGTGTTCTTTCCCTTTTCCTTTGGTCCCTAGTGGTTGACGAACTGCTCAGGGAGCTAAACGGGATGGAGGTGTATGCTCAGGCGTACGTGGACGATGTGTGTATACTGGGCATTGGTAAGTTTGCCTGCACAGTGTCGGACGTTGCCCAGTCTGCCCTGAGATTCTTAGAAAGGTGTGTAGGGATAAGAGGCTCTCTGTAAATCCAAACAAGTGAATGACCTAAAAATGCCCACTATGGGTGGCATGGAGCTAAGAGCTTAAGGGTCGGTTAAGTATCTGGGGGTAACTCTGGATGCTAAACTGAACTGGCTCAAGCACATACAGGACAAAGCTAGGAAGTTGAGAATGGATATTTTGGCGTGTCAGAGAGCCATTGGGACAATGTGGGGCCTTAAACCAATGATGGTGTACTGGCTTTACACGTGTGCTTCGCCCTCCTTATGTTATGCTGCAGTTGTCTGGTGGCTGGCCATAGCATAAAACAGTGCAAGGCTAGGTGCCAGAAAATGTCGTGCCTGAAAATTACAGGCACCATCAAAACTAACCCATTGGCGGCGATGGAGCTCCTCACTGGACTCAGGCGAATGGACTTGTTTGTTAAGGGGGAGGCTTGTAAAGCAGCCTGTAGAATAAGGGCGTCTGGAGGCTGGCTCTCTAGCCAACTGGGACTCCATGGCGAAATACTATCAAAGGACATTTATCTGGACCCGCTGCTTGCAATAGAGACAGACTCAATGATACCTAGGTATAGATTTGACAGGCAGGTTAGGGGGCTTTCCTTCCAAGCAGAGATGAATGGTTGGGGAGAGCCGAACCAGTACATGTCAAAGGAAGCGTCTGGTTCACGAACGGCTCACTTACAGAAGGAAGTGCGGGCGCTGGGTTGTACGGGAGGGGCGTACAGAAAGTTCTGTCTGTACCTCTCGGTGCTCATGTTACTGTCTTCCAAGTGGAGGTGATGGCAATCATGACCGCCGCACAGGAAGAAATGCATTTAGGTGGCTTCAGAGGAGTTGTTTCCATCTGCTTGGATAGTCAGGCGGCTATAAAGGTGCCATGTACCAGCTCAAAGTTGGTATGGGAGTGCCAGGAGATCCTAAGAGAGTCTTTGTCAGCGTAAACAGGTGAGACTCATATGAGTCCCTGGACATGTGGCATTGACGGAAATGAGACGGCTAGGAGGGAGGCAAAGTGCCCTCTTCTGGGACCGGAGCCGGCCCTTGGCATCCCTCTACAAACTATTAAGAGAAGAATTGATTAGTGGACCTTTGAGGAACACGTTGATAGATGGAAGACTGAGACCGTGCACTTATTTAAGGACCGTATTGCAGTTTCAGTCGAGCTTTGCTGAACTGTGACCGGGCAAGGTGAGGGCTGTTACAGGGTTGCTGACCGGACATAATCTCCTTCATAGACATCTGAAGATTAAGAGCCTAGCAGAAGACTCCAGATGTAGGCTCAGTGAGGAGGATGAGGAGAGCTCCATACACATCTTGTGTCAACATGGAGCCCTTGCATCTCTTAGGTACAAGACTCTGGGTACTGCTTTTCCAGAATCAGACGATATCAGAAAGACTACATTCGGGGAGACCCTGACCTTCATAAAGGGGACTGGTCTTTTGTGACACTGTTGCTAGGCTCGGCGCGTAAAGGGCTACGGAGTCTAGGCACGGTGGGATTGGTGACAGGACCACAACCCAGTGTATCTAATCTACTAAGTGACAACATTAATTTGAGAATGGTAACACGTAGTCAATATATACTTTCTCTTACCACACAAAGTATATATTGACAAGCATTCCAGCTCTTTTTTTACTAATCTCAGTTTCTTATGATGAGACATTCATCACCTCACAAACTACACATTATCGTTCATATAACTTTTTATTAATGAGTTAATATTTGAAAATTGAATACTTGTGTTGTATTAATCATTATTTTACTGTTTTTTTTTTTTTACAGAAACCAATTTATAATTTTGTTTTTTTATTGCATGTTTTGTGTACAGTAGATATATTTGAAAACATCTTGTTCATTGTCATGGTCAGGAAAGAATTGGACAATGTTCCTTTGAATCTTCTATTGAATGTTGAAGTGTATTCTAATAAATTATAATTATACTATGGCATAAACTAATCATAGATAAAATTAAACCAATCTCTAGGTAGTCCTTTGCAAAATAAATAAACGTGTCTCCAACTTACAGCACATTCAAAGAGAGACAAAACTTATTTACAGTATAAATCTTACATGTAACATTAAGGATGTTGTTGGTAGGCCGTCATTAAGCCAACTTTGATTTATGAATGTTGTATACAGGGTGTGTTCAAGAGGAAACTGTATTAAGATAAATTTGTGCCATTGTTCATCTAAACAACTACAAAAAGGCCTAGTTCCAGTGCATAAGATGTAGAAGGGACACTGAGGATCTTTATGTTTAGAGTAAATGAAAATGGGCAATTTATTATGAAATGACTAAGCTTTCTCAAAATGTTATATTTTATAATACTTGCGTAATAATTAAAAGTGCATTTCATTTTCAAAAATTTTGTTTTCTTTAAAATGGTTAAAGAGACAACTTATTACTACTGTATTTACATTTGGGAAACTAGAGTTACAGTTCTTGAGTTTAACAGCATATCAATAAGATGTTGATTGGGCACGGAATGGCAAGTTTAAGCTATCTATAGCAATTTCCACAAACATCAATTAGTGCACTTCTTTTATGCATAGTTTATCAAATGAGGCCACTATGATATACATCAAAATATATAAAATGTAAACTGAAGGTTTGGTCGTAGTCTTAAAAGTTGTTGTTTTCAACAAACTAGGTGAACATTCTTAGTCAAGTTTATGAGGTGAAGATTGAGACATATTAACCTCAATACTAAAACATCTTTTCACAATAATATGAAATGAATCAGAAAAAATGGTCTAACCCAGTTTTTTTTCAGTTTAACGTGAATCTGAAATAACTTTCACTACACAATTATTTTTCAAGAAAACACCGGAAACTACTTTCATGATGGTATTTTGCAGATGGTTAAATGCCTATAATTTTATTAAAAAATGGCTTAACCACATAAAATAAATAACCACCAGACAAATTTACATGTCCCAATATTGCCCTAAAGTAATTTAAATTTATAAATATTTAGGAGAATTTATCTGGGGCTGACTTGCTAGATTTACTAACAACTCAAAATTCAACATTCTATGAATGTCATTTAAGGGCAAACATTCATGTCAGTGAGTGATCCTACTGAGCTTTACCATTAGCTTTCTTACTCTATTTTTTACATCTACTTATAGTCTAAATTTCAAACTTTTAAATGGAAAAACATTTATGCCAATGAGTCAGTAAATCAATACATAAACATAACTATGTATTGTGAATAAGAAAATATTCTAGCTATCAATTTGGAAACAGGACAGATAAATCCACCACTTTTGCAATTCATTATTTTATAACCAACACTATTTACCAGGCTTTAGATAGTAAAGATTACATTGCAGGATTATTTATCGACTTTAGTAAAGATGTGATCTAGTCAACTATAATAGCTTTCTACTTAAAAAATAGAATTTTATGGGATCAAAGGCAACTCACTTTCTTGGATTAGGGCTTTCCTTACCACAGACTGCAATCTTAACTACTCTTTTATTTATTTACTGTAAAACTTCCATCATTAATGATTTTTCAATTATCTGAATTAAGTGTTGTTATGTATTGATTTAGTTCTGGACTGTCTAAGTTAGGATGTGTCTTGAATGTTCGATTCATTCTTTGGTTTATTCCAGACCATCAAGCAGATTTGTATTAGAGAACTTGATATCTAAATCAATTTATTTTAACCCATATCAAATTTGCAACACTTATAGATCCTCCATCCTCAATATAACAGTGCCCCTGGTTTGATTAATTATTGTATTGCCATCATGTTAGTTTAGTAATATGTGAAGTTCCACAACCTTAGCTATGATCTGTTTGATAGCTGTGTTTTATCACTATTATGAAGGAACATCAATAAAATTAACATTGAAGCATTGACTTTAGAGACATTCTGTCAACAATGGACATTCTGTCCAAAGCAATGCATTTGCTGTAGACGCACATTTGCTATCTAATGATGATTGGTTTCAAGTTAAGCGCTCAGACAACTGCTTGGCATACTATTAGCTCAGCTATTTGTCACTTTAGCGTGGCTTGAGGGAGACAGATAGTGAGTGAGTGAGAGAGAGTGAGTGCGTGTGAGTGAGAAAGACTGCTGGAGCTACCTGTGAAAACCAAACAAGGACCAATATCAAACAGAAAACCCGGCTTCACAGGACCCATCTGAACGTCCAGTCTTCTTATTTCTATAGTCAATGCTTGAAGCTATTGCAATAATTTTCACAATACTAACTAATACTTAATTAAATGAATCCTTGTGTCTGGGTATTAAATGCAGTTTTTATTTTACAGTTGTGAACTCTCAACCCCTCTGTAGTATAATCACAGATAACTACAGAGTATAGAGATAACACAGATTGCTCATGTTATAGAGGAACTATACAGGTTGTTCACCCAAAACAGGCCCACAATCTGCAGGTCTGTGTGTGTGTGTGTGGCTTTGCGTAATGAATGGGGGGGAGATATCACAATGTATTTGTCTGGTGACCAAAAAAATAAAAGGCTCACACTGAATTTAGTTTTAAAAGGTTACTTTGTTGTAGTAATTTTGAAAATTATGATATCTGGTTAGGACAGCTTTGTTGAACATAGATATATGTTTAATTAAAGATGTCTAGCAATGGACAGAGCGAATCTCCGACTCAATGACAGATCACAGTTCTAGTTAGAGTGAACTTTGCCCTGCCAACCAACAACCTATTGATGACAGAGTGTAATATCACAGTGTAATAAATAATAAAGTTCAGTATTGAACACCATTCTCCTATATATATATTTATATAAATGCGGCCAGTTGTCAAATCTTCCCTCCTTAAATTGTTGTTCATGGTGCACTCAATCTATTAAAACTTTAAAAAAACCCTATTGTGGAATGTAACTTTATCCATTATTAAGACGCTGCCTACAAAGTACGGCCATTTCATTGTCCCAGCTCGCAAAAATACCTTTCCTAGAGATAGGACCTAAACTAACCAAATATAAACTACCATTTAACCTTCTATACCCCTGTATCATTTCTGTCCTTTTTGATAGCTATGATGCAGGATTAAAAAGGAAAATGTTTGAGGTATAATGCTCTTTTAAGCTCTGACTTTAAACTTTTAAATGAATCAGTAAACAATACTAAATGAGTATTCAATAAATGGTGTCTCGCCCAATACTAATAACTCATAGGTGGTGGTAAGGATTTTTTATATTTTTTTATATTTTGCTTTTTCTACCCTATCCCTCACTTAAGAGTATGGCCATGTCATTTTTTTAAAATGTTTACGCCAATGGTATTTTTAACACAATATTTAAACCTTGTTGAGGGAGAACGATCCAAATCCCTATGGCAAATGTAAGTTATTATAGGTTCCTGTGCCAAAGCACAGTCTCTCTGAAACCAGCACCCAGCTGTTTGAGAAGGTTGAAAGTCATCTCCTTTCCTGAAAGGGTGCAAGCCCAGGTGGCTGACCCCTACAGTCACTCGTGAGACAACAAATGACGAATGGACGCCATTTATGCTAATTTTATGCCCACAGTGAAAATTACAGAGCCATTAAAATTTGAGGTACTTTGGAAAGGATAAAGTAGTAGAAAAACTAGAAGTCATTAAAATCATGTTATAATAAATGTTTGCTCTTGATTCCTGCAAGATTCACAGAGAAATAAACGTTAATGTGACAGAAGATGTTTTTTCAAATGTATTACATAAATCTAAATATCGTTCATAAAAAAAGACAAACAAAATTATTAACTTATGTTGATGCATTAAATGGTACTTACAATATAATGCTCCCCAAAAATGGCTAAATACCTAACCATAGACCAATATACAACACTCATGATGATTATGCGAGCAGACCCATATAAATTCAAAAGCACACACACTTTTCTGTTTCGTCATATAGATAGCTTCACTATAGCCAATGATGAAACAGAACAAAGACACTACAGAGCCAATTTACAGGCACGAATCCACCAAATTTAATGTGGACCAACACAAATGTAACATCTTATAGAACTAAATAACCTTTATGACACTAACAAGAATAAATAGATCATCTTGCTAAGACCTAATAACAAGATTGATAAAACTTCACTAGCACTTTCAACTATGCTCTCCATAAATATATACTTTGCAAGATTATAATTCGCATATCACTGGGCAGTGGACTGCCATAGTCTGACAACTGCCAAAAAAGAGTGTGAAACTGGTTAACAACTCCACACATTTAATGCTAGTTATCTGTAAACAGATATACAGTGTTATTGTTTGCTGGTATTATATTTTGTTATAATGATATTATTTACAGATCCTTGAGACAGACATCAAGTGCTTACTTTTTTCCTCGTCTAAAAAATCAAGTTTTGTATATAACAAATATATATATAAATCAAGCTAACAATCTTTGATGTTGCAGGGAGGATGGACGAAGGGAAAACTAACATGCCCAGAATGTTCAGCTCGCCTGGGATCCTTCAATTTTGTTTCTGGTTTCCACTGCGCTTGCCAGCAGTCAGTTGTACCTTCTATCCACTTAGTGAAAAGCAAAATTGACTTCAGTTTTTCAGAAATCAGTTCCAGTTAGGATAAATATGTATTTTTCTTCTTTTACTCTCAACAATATACAGAGTGCTACTATGAACAGAAAATGAACGATACAGTTTTATTGCATTCCACTCTGATAAAAAAGTGTGGAAAGAAATGTTGTTTTTTGCAAAGAAATTACTAAACTTAAAATCACTTTGATCGATGAACTTGAAATTTATTGCAGTTCTTTAAATTAATATTACTAAACATTGTAAAAATAGCCATTGAGTTATCTTTAGCTTTTTCAAATTGGCGGTCGTTAACGATTTTTAAATTAAAATATCTTGTAAACCTTTAGTTCATCAATTTTAAACAAAAACAATAATTGTTAGATAATTTTATTACAAATCTATTGGTACCATAATTTTGATTGTAAATGTAGTAGTGGAATCATGGTAAAAAATCTATTTTACTGCATTCTCTGGATGATGTAAATATAAGTAGTAAAATAAAATTTTTACCATGATTCTTTATTGATATGTTTACAATAAAAATTAAGGTAACAATATATTTTTAATAAAATAAGCTAAAATTGTTTTTGTGTAAAGTTGAACCAAACAAATTAAAAGATATTTAGATTTAAACATTTCAAACGACGAAATAGCAAAGAGCGAAATAGATGGGAACGACTTCCCTATGGATATCGTCAGTGAAAGCGACGTTTCGGATGAAGACAGTTTGCCCTCCACCACCTCAGACAGCCAGGCGGCAACACTCGTATCCGAATCTTACCTTATATATAACAATATATAATGTAACCTCTCCTCTCTGGATTAGTTACATTAATTTAAGTTTGTTAATTTGATAAAATATTATGCAGATTAAAATTATTTATCTTATCTCAGGGTCTTTTTTATGGGTAAATCAGTGAGGCTGTAAATTACAATGAAAAAGACTATTGTTTGAAAAAGCTAATTTATTACATTCTTTTTATCTTTGACTTGATATATGAAGTTAAATATTACAAAAATGAAAGTTATTTATTTAAAACTGATTTCTAAAAACATGATTAAATTATTTATAACTAAAACTTATCTTTTTAAAGATTCTTTGTCTGTAGCTCCACGTGGTCTTCATTTTCAATTTTGAGTACCTCCCGACGATTCTCATTTGGACATCAGATTGAAAAAGTTGTAAAAACGAACATTGCTTAAACTTTAATCATTACTTTTTTTTTATTTTATTCGGTTTTAAACTCAAATGGTCACCCGCGGTAACAATTACTATCTAGCGGATACATCAATATGGCTTTGTGTCTTGCCCCATAGTAGTTCTGATGTCAAGTGTCCTACCCCGGAGGAGTTGAATGAGAGTGAACGAGGCTTGGTGGGTTCGTGGGTTGCCAGTCCGTTACAAGCGAGAGCATTGGGTTCGAGTCTACCTACCGTCAACCAATAGCGTCTCTCATCTACATTGGACTCAACCATTGCATTGTCACACTAACACCCCTCTGGATCGTTAGATAGACTCGTCCCATGTGACACAAGACTGAACAGGTCTTCCTTATCTGTCTCGATAACAATGAACGGAATTTTGTTTACGTCTTAGAGGACTGCCATGGTATAAATATGCCTGCCCACTTCTCTATACTTGCTGGCTATTAATTTACAATGATTTCCGAATATTATTTGAATGTTCGGTATTTGTTTTAATTAAATGTATCTATTTCTTCATTAAAAAAATTTATCATTTATTTAATTTTATTAATTTATTCGTCAATTTGGTGGACCTGTTACAATAACCTTACTTAGACCTTAAGGTTATATATTGTTTAAGGTCAATATATAACCTTAAGTTAGGTTATATACATTGGTGAATGAGATGGTCATCACTACTGTACGTGTATTGGTTGATCGGATGGTCCTTACTTTATCAAACGGAGTAGAATTTGATAAATCTTTATCTTTGATTAATTACTTTAAATTGGGTAGAATCTGAAAATATATAGGCAGGACACCTTTTTATTTTTACCCTGTATAAAATGTAAATACTAGTTTATTGTATGTACTTATATATATTTATTTACTTACTATAAATAAAATAGTAATTTTGTACTCCTGGTTTTTCTTACCTTATTTGTAGTCAGTTAATCAACCTTGATTTGCACAACATGAATAAGTGTGAGTTTACTTTAAATATGTATAAAAATGACTTTGAACTACAGCTGGAGATCTAAATAAATTTTAGATTAAATTATTTACTAACAAATTTAACTTCCGTTTCAAAATTATTTTCCAAGTAGTGCAATTAGTTAAGGAGAAAAGACCCTCGTGTAACGTCAAATTGCCAGTGTGGTGGCAGACGGCAGAGGTTTTAGACTGTGGAATGTAATTTCCAAGAATTTAGTTCCAAGATTTGAATCAACTGAGCTAAAGGTCATAACTTTAGTTATAGTTGGTGAATAAAGTCCATGCACAGGCCTGCAGGTGAAAGTTTTAATTAAAAAGAGAGTAAAGCTGAATTTTAGTAGTCACTCTTTTTGAAGATCTCCCTTTCTTTTACTGGAACAGGTTGTTCAGTTTTCCTTACCACCTTCTGACCAATCTTCCATTCAAAGACCTTCCGCCTTATGTGTTCCTATTTTAAATGTTAGATAGTGTTATACCTTCTGCTTTTATGGTTACTTTTATTGCAGCAACTTGTTATATTTCTAATAATCTTTCTTTCTTTCAATTTATTCAATGTCAATATTTCTCTTTAAACTTAAGTCTCAGCTCCAATTAAACTTTCTGTTTTAAAGTGTTACAGATGAATGTACTTTGAGAGTGATTTTTGTTAACAAGTGTTTTGTTTTATTATTATTATAAGTCGTAAAGCTCCCAAGGTGAAAGACACTACGTAAAGCTGGTTCGTTTAAGAAATATCTTGTCCTTTTTATTTGCACATTTGTTTTTCATTTAATATGAATACTAGGCTTTTCTTTTTTCGCCTAATTTTTTGTTTTGGTTCACAGAGTTTTTTTACTCCGGTTTAACCTCCTATTTTTCAACTTTTATTCTAAAACTATTTCAATTTCTTCTTTGCTGATTTTGGCCAATTCTGTATCTAAACATTCTGTATCACTTTTTTTGTGAACCTATGGTCAGGAAGCCTTGTTATGTGGCCATAAAATTCTAGGCATCTTTTCCTCATGTCTGTCTGTCTCTATGTTAGAATATTCTCCAACTCAAGGTTTTTTGTAAACTATCCATTTTCGGTCAATATTAGCCCGAAAACGTTTCTATTATTTTACTTTCTTAAGATTTTCCAAATCTCTCTTTCTGTTGTCAAGGTCTCACTAGCATATAAAATTGTATGTTTGATTACTTTACTGTGATTTTAGTTTAGTATTTAGAGACAAACATTTTTTATTATAAAGGGTTTGCACCTTTACGACCTCGGCCTGTACGAGTTTTTGTGTTCTTTCCTGTTGTGAGCATTTTTACAGAAAATTATCTCAGTTCTGTTTTACAGATAATTTCTTAGCAAAACTTGACATATTGCTGGAGATATCATTTAGAAAATATGATATTAATGTCTTATGATTCCATGTACAAAAATTAGTAAATGTTTTGAAAATACACAATATGACTGATATAAAGTAGGTTTCCCAAATTGAGTTGTTACGCTTGACTCTTTTTCAGTGAAGGATAATTTTATTAAAAATATTGATTTTATTATAGTAAACTAAATTTAATAGGGATTATGACTCCCATATCAAACCATGATTGCAAATTTTGAAATATTTGACATAAATACTAAAACTAAATTATTAAATACACCATGCATGTAATTCTGAAACCCCTAACTCACTTCATTAATTCCTTCACATGTTGCATACATTCAACTGTTAAATTACCTCGAGGAAAATCAATTGTTAGACAAGCAACAACATGGTTTTCGAGTAGGAAAATCGAAAATAACAGCATGTATAGGTTTTATTAAGTCCATAATAGAAGCTGTAGATAATATTGAGAAGGTTGAATTTTTTGAAAAATTTTTTCACTTGAAAAATTTTTGGATACTCTTGTCAGTTTTGGAATTTAAGAGAAAGGCTTGCTTGGTTTGTTTAAATCTAGAAAATACAAAGCAGTATGTAGAAATAGAACACTTTTCAACTAATTTCATAAGTAGATTTATAAAAAGGATACTAAACATTCTAACTACTAAGGATACTACAATTAACTCTCTTCATAACAAAAGTTGCAGACATTGCAACATGGTGTTCCCCAGGGGTCCCCTTCTGTTTCTTTGTTATCTGAAGGGGTTACTTGGGTTGGTATTGTGGGAGGACAGCTCTGAAACACAAATATATTTGTCTCAGTAGAAACTCAAGATAGCATAGACATTTCATCTCTTAAACTCATCTAAGTCCAGTTTTATTTAATTTTCCATTAAGCAAGCCAATCTAAAATCACTCCAGATATATTTGTAGAAAATATTTGATTAAACCAGACTGAAAGCATGTTGACCATATTAGAAAAAAATGTCGTCTGGTTTATATACACTATGTCAAAAATGTTTAAATTAGAGACTCTAAAAGGTAATATATTACTATATACTAATTCACTCCTACATACAATATGGAATAAGCATATAATATATGGCGCCATATCTAAACATAATTTGCATAAAATACTGTTGCAACAGAAAAGAGCACTCAGAATAATGTTAAACTTAAAGAGAACTGACTCTGTAAAGCACATATTTGAACAGCTTGGAATTTTCAGTTTTTAATTCATGTATATTTTAAATAATCTTATGTAAAACAATATCCTACTTCCACTTCAACAGAAAATGAAATTCAGCATTATTACAGCACTGAATTTGGCAGAATATGTAGAAGATTGGCACAATATAGGGATTTTTTAAAACAAACTTCTTACACTGTCTTGTGGCACTAACAGCCTTAAGGGGTTTCAACCAAGCCCATTGGCAGTCAACTGCATAATGATCAGTAGTAAATAACTTTGATGCTTCTTACTGACAAACTTAACTCGTACTAGAGTATACAATTTAGTGACACACTGGTTTAGGAAATTATGCTGCACATTTATGTGGGACATTCCATTCAATGCCTACTTAAGTGTTCATTATTATAGTTTATTCATTTGATTCCAGATGGGTTCTGCTTAAAAACTGTAGGATTTGTAAATTTATTTTTTGTGTATCAGGATGTAATAAAAGACTGTTATAACGATACCATTACATAACAATAACTACAACTGTGTGGACATTTTTCAAACACTTTGACAATTTAATTTTATAATAATTAATAACTTAGTAACTCTTTGTAATAGTTTAAGCTGTGAAAGTTGGCCGAATCAATTGAAGCTGGGTATTAAAATTATCAGAATTTTATGTCAGGTATCACTGTAAAATTTGTTTGTCTTGATTTTTGATAAATGTGTTAGCTACATAGAGAGTACTGGGGTAGTAGTTATGAATCAGTGCACCTGTCTCAGAGAAGGTCCCTTGAGGAATGCCCAAAGATCGCCGGACCCAGGCAGAGTAAGCTAATTAGTGCCAATACCGTACATGCATGGGCGGGCGGTTGGACTAATACCCAATACTCAATGGGTGCACAAATACCACTGTTCGTGTATGGGTGGGCGGGTAGGCCAGTACCACTATACGTGAATGGGTGGGCAGATGGTCCTGCCTCACTACACCCATGCCTCGACTATAGTTGGTGTTGAAAATTGCCCAGCAGGTAGATGGCTCTGTTAAAAACTTGTAAAACCAACCGAGGCCAGACTAGGGGAAGTGTACCACAGATTAAAATATGGACTTTCCCCATCACAAATTTTAGTTCAACAATGTTGTTGAAAGTGAGCAGCTGTTATCTGTTTTGTAGTAAAAAAAGAAACATTCCACTTACTAAGAGAAGAAAAAAACAGACTAAAGACACAAATTACTTGATTTCTTAATCGATTATGTAGTATATGTCTTTTAAGCCGATAGACAACTGTTTAATTAATGTGATCATTTTTGGATCACACTAGAGTACTTGCTACAAGCTATATGGCAGAGGCTAATGATCATCCTACCCTTTGCCTTTTCACAGGCAAAATCTCTTTTTTCTTAATTTGATATATATTTCCCAAGTTCCACGAGTTTAGAAACTAATACAACAAATCAACTGGTAAAAATACTGTCCTTGGGATCACATAGTCAATACCAATGTACAAGTTTCGGGTGGGGGCAATACCATTCGAGTGTATGGGTGGCCAGAAGTGGTCTGATAATTGAGGCGTGGAGATTTAACGTACCTCATTGAGACTAGAATTTTGTGGCTATTGAAAATTTTGTTTATTAAACACGAAGTGTTGGAAATTTCCAAAAATTATTAAAAATAATTCCAAAGCTAAAAAAGATTTCAAAAACACAATCTCAAAAATGGGTAAAGCTGTCAAAGAAAATTCTCTCATGACGTGTGTCAGCCATAAATTTAAAGTTCTTTTTGCCCTCCTTTTACAGACGGTAAGCACATTTGTGTCTGCTTTAAAAATGTAATTTTTCTCAGGAAAATCTTAATAGTAACTTATAAGTGTTTTAATGAATATTTCCCTGGAAATTTTGTTTTAAAGTATGTAAAGAAGCTCTAAGAATATCAAGATAAATTTTAATATCTGTAGGGTTGACTCTTAATAATTTTTAAGTTCATGACTAATTGTTTTGAAAATTTTAAATAACTTATTTTACATTGTTATAAGATTTTGAAACTTGATTTAAAAAAGACAAAATGTTCTACCATTCAGCCATAACTAAATAGGCTATAACAATAAGCGTGTTTGCTATACCCATAGTGATCAATATTATGGGTTATTGATATTTGGGTACTTTTCAATTGAATTTGGTCTAAGTTAATAATAGGATGGTCTCAGTGTTGGGATCAAGGTGGGGACATAAATCATTTACACTAAATATTATGATACCTGTTGCAATACAAGGTTTCATGCAATGGATCTCATCGTGAGTGATGAGGTTTCAATATAACGTTTGCAGTATCCACCGGTGTCAAAATATGTATCTAATATTCTGGGGGCTGAAGTGTTGGCAACACAGTGACTACGATACCAATGCAAGTTTCAAGTTGTGTAGAGTGGTATTGCAACCATTTCAGAAATCACTGCTTCAAATCCTCAATACAGTGTGACCTGGAGAATCAAGCAGTTTGTTTATAGTTTCCGTCATATTTTAATCAGTTTGTGTTGGGAAGTGCAGTTCGTAAATTACACTTGTATCATTTGTAAGCCGCTTAATCCAACTTCATGATATCCCTTACCTTCACTCTAAAAATGTGAAGAACTGTGTATGTTTCTAAAGAAGGAATCTTGTCAAATAAATCACACAATATTCGATAAAAAAATAAGATGTTATAAATTTCATACTTACTAGCTTGAATGAAGTTGTGTGTAGTTTGTGAATAATTGTAAATAACTCACAACAACTAATATATTATTTGGGTATCTTAGAAAAAAAGCTTATCAAGAAAAAACTGCTCTCATTTAAGAATTCTATCTCAAACTCATTTTCACACTGTACAAATAAGGCTGCCACAAGGTAGATTTTAAGCCAATTCCTCTTTTAAAGCAGCCTTAAAGGTACAAGAAACTATCTTGACAGTCAAAATAAAATGTTTTTTTTTATACAGAGTAGAACAACTTCAGATAACTGAAAATTTAATGTTATAGATGAAACAAACACTCCAGTAAATAGTTTTTAATTTTATTAGGCCTTTCGGCAACAAAAGTTACAATTGTAATACAGAAACGTTAAAAATGGTATACTACTCACATATTTCATTTGGTGTGGTTCTGTATGGTTCGACTAGTGACAGAAATTTGCAATGTCTTCTGTTACTACAGAAGAGAGCCATTCGAATAATTTTAGGACATCAAGACACTGTAAAACATTTGTTTCCTAGTCTGGGAATTTTAACGATTTATGGCATGTACATTATGGAAACAGTTTTAACAGAAAGACAAGCCAATGAAGTATTACCAAAACTAGGATCTTATCACAACTACTCAAAAAGAAATCGTAACCAATTGGCAGCTCCAAATATGAATTTACAATTTTCGCGAAAAAATCTGCTGGTTTCAGGTATACGATTTTACAACAAATTACCACAATATATACTTAGCCTAAACAAGGTTTTGATTTTTAAAAAAGAACTGAAAAAATACCTCATTAGTAAGGTATTGTATTCTTTTGAAGAGTTTTTAGATGATGTCTATTAATCATTGTAACTATATTTAAAAAAACATTTTATATGCAATAGTTTAAGTTTAAAATAACATGTAACGCCATTTAATGTTTGTATGTAATATATGTACAAATTTTGAATAAAGTATGTTTTGAATTTGAATCTTCAACTTCATACAAAAGATTTGTGTGTCTGAAGATGGTAACTTTGTGACCAAAAGGACTAACAAAACTATTAACTGAATTAAAAATATTTACTGAAGTGTTTCATCTATAATATTAAATTATAAATCCAGTAAGAAAAGAGCTTACTGAATAACTGGAAATTATTCAACTGAAGTAGAATTGTTATCAGTAGATAGTTTACTAATTGATTCAAATTTGCTATAAATTACAGCAAGTTTTAAAAAGATAGATTCTTAACAATTCATCACAGCTTAATGTGAGATGATCATATAGAGACTCATCGCTTGAAGAAAATTTGCAGATTTCTGCACTAAAGAAAATGGCACTAGAGAGATTCCTACAGTAAAACATTCATTCTCTAATAGTATACACTATAAATATACATGATCCTCAAATCTAAAAATTACTAATAATACAAGAGGGAGCAATTAAAACACTCAACTTCAAAGGGCAAGCTTCAATAAGATCATTATTCGTATGACCTTGGAATATTGACAGTATTTGTAATATATGTATTAGAATCTGCAACATAAGTAACAATTCACAACATTTTCCGGCAACAGCAGATTTATAGTTCAATATAATCTATCACCACCTACAAATTAAAAAAAAAAATTATATGGCAACTAGATTTCTTTTTAAGTTTATTATTATAAATTATGAAAAAATTATTATAGTATATTAGATGAAAAAATATAAGAAAAATAAAAGAATATTTACAGCAAGGTCTATAGCTTTAGGTTTTTATAGACTATGAAAAAGAATTAGTGGCTAATGAAGATAAACACGATTTCCTACAAATACAGATACAATATGTTATGTTATTATTTTTATGATAATGGACAGTCATGATTAGCCTTTTGAAATACGAGTTTCTGATCACTCATTCTTTTGATTTTACTGTCTTAAACAAAAATACATCCATAAGTTATCTGAAATAGCTCCAAGATATTGAGTAAATCAAATAATCAATTTTATTCTTAAGATGCCGATTTTAAGATTTGGGCGAATATGGATTTTGAATGACTTTAGATGAGAATTTTTGTAGTCATTGGTACAAACTAAAGCTGAATATTCTTTATAGAGTGTCATTAATTAATAGCCCATTGATAAATTAACACCTGGTTGTTATAAGCTGACCCTTCCAAAATTTCTTATAACTGATTAGGATCGAACTGAGACCAACTGCTACTGACCAATTTTCATGCCTTAATCATCAGTCTCAAAATATAGATTATATTGTAGAACTTTTGATAAACAATAGTTCTATTGTTTAAATATTCATGTAATGTTGTTGAGATATGTTGTAATGTTGTTCGCCATTTATGTTAAATCTAATCTTCTTGTTACTATTCTTTACTCTTCAGACAACTCCAGGATCGGTCGCTCTGAATACATGTTCATCGATGTAGCTCTGAACACATGTTCTAACTGCAGTTTGTTTCAGGGCACCTAACCAGGGGTTTATTGCAGAATTTAAACACTCTCTTATCAATATTATGGCTCCTTATCGTCATGTCATTGTTATGGGTAATATTAACTGTAACTTACTTGGACCGAATAACTATGATAAAACCTACTTTACTAATCTATTCCAGTCATATTACTTAACTATACTACCTTTGACTGCTACTCACCATACTGCTACAGTTGACACATGGCTGGATGTGATGTCTGTCTCTGACCTCCTGGCCTTTCAAGACATGACTTAATATTCTGTGTGTACAGGCTGTCTACTCCTAAATATAGCCCTAAATTTATTTCTTAAAGAAACTACAAAGACATTAATCAGGACGCTCTTCTTAATGACGCCTGTACTTTGAACTGGAATGAAGTCCTTTTTGCTCCTGATATTGATCTTATGGTCGATAAATTGAACTGCTTGATGTCATCTCTTTGTGATTGACACATCCCATTAGTTTTAAAGCAAGTTTCCAGGTAGCCAGCACCTTGGATCACTAATTTTATCCGCAATCTCCAGAAACAAAGAAACGTTGCATTTCGTAAAGCTAAACGTACCAAATCTCCTATCGATTGGACTAATTACAAAAGACTGAGACATAGAAACAAACAAGAATTTTGTAATGCCAAAATTCACTTATATTACAGACATTTCTCTGTACCGCAATCTTTATGGTCAAGAGTTAAAGAGCTTGGTATTGGTAGAAGTAGCTGTGATCGACCGGTCAATATTGATCTGGACATCATCAATGATACTTTGTCGATATTCTTATTGATCTAGCTGGTACTCGTGACTTTGTACAACAAATTAATGCTGCCCCGATAGATCCTCCACTGGGTTGGTTCTTTTTTAGACCTGTTACTGAGGCTGAGGTGCTGGCTGCGATCATGAGGATATCTAGCAATGCAGTTGGAGCCGACAAAATCCCCTTAACATTTTTTAAACACATCCTTCCTGCTGCAATTCCTGTGATTACAGTAATTTTTAATAAATCACTTTCTTCCTCAAAATTTCCGTCAGTATGGAAGCTTGCAATTGTCCGGCCGCTCCCTAAGTTTTCGTCTCCAAAAGGTCCTTCTGACTTTAGATCCATCAGTTTATCTAAATATCTTGAGAGAGTAATACATCAGCAAACATCATATTTTCTTGAGTCTAATAATAGACTGTTATCAAACTTCCAGTCTGGATTTCACTCCAACCATAGTACTACTAGTGCCCTATTAAAAATTACACATATTTGCTTGGCGATGGACAAAAAACACGTTTCAATTTTAACATTATTTGATTTTTCTAAAGCCTTTGACTGTGTATATAATCCACTTCTTATTTTAAAACTGTCCAGGATGGGATTATCTGTTGGCTGCATTGACTGGGTAAGGTTTTATCTGTCTGATCATCAGCAGTGTGTTAGATATACTGATAGGGAATCTCATTGGAAACCTGTTTATTGTGGCATGCCTTAGAGCAGCGGTTCTCAACCTTTTAGCACTGGACACTGAAGATAGCTCACGCCTCCCTTCCAGTCAATAATTGGTTGGTTCAAATTAGAACAGTGAAATTATGAAACTGACGATGCTAACTCTACGTTAGCAAAAGCTGGGATGCAAAATAAAAATCCAGATATATTTAAATACGAAAGTTTATTTGATGGTTTTGAAAGTTTTTGTTTTTTAACAAAATATATATTTTTTAATTTTTTTTCTTTGTACCCTCACGCCTCCCCTGAAATTCTCTCACGCCCCCCAGGGGGGCGCGCCCCCCAGGTTGAGAACCACTGCCTAAGAGCTCCATCCTTAGTCCTCTTTTGTTCTCTAACTATATTGATGGCACATCTGTTATTAAGCATTTTAGATTTCACCTGTATGCTGCTGTAGATCTGCAGATTTACTGTCACTGTTCTATAACTGACGTACCAAGGACCGTTACTAAAATGAACAATGATATTGACGCTATTGGAACTGGAGCCTTCAAACAGGGATTGATACTATATGAAAACAAAACCCAAGCCATTATGATAGGTTTTCCTAGATTACTGAGAAATATCGATTTTGAAAACTGCCCTAGACTTACGCTCAACAACCACCAACTTCCATACAGTGGCAAGGTGAAGAACCTTGGTCTGACGATGACAAAGCACTTAACCTGGTCAGATTACACTAACGAAACTTGTAATAGAGTATTTTCTGGCATTCATAGTCTTAAAATATTTGCTGTTTATTGACCCTTGAACATGAAAGTGATGCTTGTAAAAACTAAAATATTTCTCCACTTTTACTATTGCGACGTTGTTGTCAATGACATGACGGTTGAGCTTGCAGACAGATTGCAGCGTGCCCAAAATTATAATATTCGCTTTATTTTCAATCTTAGATATAGAGATCACGTAACTGCCCTTTTTAAAGATCTTTCTCTCACAAAATCCGACAGCTCCATATACTCACTATGCTGCATTCTATTTTACATCTCGATTTACCTGCTTATATGTCTGAATGCTTTTCTTTCATCTCTGAGATCAGTTACAGAAACACTCGGCACGGGGCAACACTGTTATCAACTCCCATTCATAGAACTTCTATATACAACAAATCATTCCCAGTGGCCGCTTGCCGACTTTGGAATAATCTGCCCAATCATATCAGAGGCATTGTTGAGCGGGCTCGGTTACAGGCGTGTGTTAAGAGGCCTGCTGCTGGCCTCGCGGGATTGAGTGTTTCACGAGCCAGGGAGTATGTTTATGACAATGTATGAATGATAATGAATGACTGTCATTACTAGATTATTAAAATTTTCCTAAGTTTTCAGTTTTGTTTATTTTTATATACTTATTAAAATGTTTATTTAAAAAAAATAAATTAAAAATGTATTAATTTTATTTTACTAGTGAATGTGCTAAGTAGAGTTGTTTATTCATTTTGTTATGTTTTGACATGATTTTTTTTGTTATTGTTGGTTAGGTGTAAGAAAGGACTTACTAGTCCTAACCTCGCCATTTGTACACTTTGTTGTCAATAAAGCCATTTTTCATTTAATTTTATTTAAATTTGCCACACCTCAAATAAAAAACTGACTCATTTTAATATTTCTGATACACAATGTATTATGCGTGTGCTTATTTACTATCTTGAGGAAAAAACTAATCAAACCAATATGAACATTTATAATACACTAAGGGACACTCCTGCACGCTTCACGTGCCAACCCCGAAGGTCGATACGCCTCGGAAGTGACATTTCTACCCCTTAGGAGTATTTTATGAAGAAGAAAATACTTTAGCTGTCCTATTTAGCCTTCAACAAACATTTGTACCAAATTTCAGCCCTGTAAGGATTACGGGAAGTGGGAGAGTTAGTGAGAGCTTCCCCTTTTATATATAGAGATTAATTTCAATGCTTTTTTTCTTACATACATTTTTTCCTAACATAAATGTCCTTCGCCCTTCATATTCACCTGTATCTCTATGATCGGCATCTTACAAATGAATAAACTATTTTTAAGCGTCCACGTTTCACCAGCGGATAGAATGCCTCTTCATGTGAATAATATAATTTATATATATATATATATATGTATTTTTTTTTTTTTAGACCATTTGTATTATAGCTGCTTTAACCAATGAGTTTGTTTACTTGGCCGTACAAGTTTTGTACATTGGATTCAGGCAGTAAAGTTGGAAGTGTAAATTGGAGTAGGGCGGTTTGAAGGTGTTCTGTACTTAGAATGATTTGATAGTTCTAAATATTAGAGAATTAAAAGAACTGCTTGATTTTTAAATATAAGTATATAATTTTCAAGAGCTATTTGATAATCTTTTTTCCAACACATTATGTGAGCCTACTATAGATCCTTGGCATAATGGTTGTTCTACAATTGTTATATTCCAGCAGTCTGTACATAGCACTGTCTCAATTTTTTGTGTGGAAGTAAAAATTAAACAGCTTAATTTGAAAAGAAAATATGTATTTTTAAGCATTTCAAATATTAAATCACCTTAAAAATTGTTTAAAAGATCATTATGATAAAGTTAAGTCAAACGGAAACAATTCACTACAAGCCATGGCCACGTTTCAGGATCAACACTTAACCGTGGTTAGGTTAAGAGTTGATCCTGATACCAGAGCACACACAGAAACAATTGAACTTGTATAGTTTTTTTTTTTGTACATTGAAACACTTCCTGATACTCCACCCCAACAAAAACAGCTTTTTTACATAACAGAATTCCTGTTCAAACGTAAATAGAGTGACTGCAAAAATATACTGCAAAATTTGTAAGAAATTATTGTTTATTGTCACATTTAAAACCAGCATAAAACACCCAGTATCAGTGAATGTTCAGCTGCTTCCATTGCAAATTCATAAGCAATTATTACCAGATTTTTCCTATACTTAACTCTTGTGTTGGCAGATACCCGTTGATAGAATTGATTGTGTTTCTGTAGTGGCAGTAGGTGGATATCGATTAATCAGCCACAGCACAAGCAGAGCCGCAAACAACTTATTGTAGTTCACATCTAATAAGCTAAAAACAATAAGTTTTGGGTATCTATCAATTTCACGTTAGTTGCCAATTACATGAATATGCATCAATCATAGATTGTTCAATTTGACATGTGAATCCGAACAAGTACATTTCTATATAAAGCCAGAAAGTAAAAGCGACTAAATGCTTTCCTGAAGCTAGTTATTTTTATGACAATTTTTGCTCTTAATTGAACCATTTTTTACATTTTAATCTAAATATACCTTATTTTATATAACTCCATACATTTCTAATATAATGCAACATACAAATTACATCAATATCAAGACAACTTTCACCTTTCACAACATAATAAACATTCAACAAATATATTGATAGAACATGTTTTTAGAACAAATACATTGATAGAACATTTATTTGATAGAACATGTTTTTAGCTGAATTTTGATAAAGTATACAGTAAATGAATTTATACAAAAATTTTTGAATTTATTGTTTCCATGGTAACAGATTTTATTGTTCTGTACAATGTAGTTTTTTTTTATTACAGTACATTTTATTTTTGCCTACATGATTATATAATTAGGAATGGCAAATATTTTCAACATATCGAATATCGATTCACGATAATATCAAAAAGAAAAATATTGATATATATCGGTTTCCGATATAATCTATTTGTACATGATTTATCTGTCTAAAATTGTACACTAACTATTATGTCATGACCAGAAATACACTGATGTTTTGATGTCACTATTTAGAATAGCCTACTGAATGTAAAACTTAAACGCATTTATCTACACGATACAAGTTGTAGTCTGTGGGGTTGAATTAAAAATAAAAAATAAGAATAATTACACATTTCATTATTATGTTGATCATGAAAGAATAATGTAATAATAATTAACGCATAAGAGGCTATTTATATGTATTTTTCGATATGTGATAATTTTTATGAGAGAGAATAACGTCAATATTTAATCATATGATATATCGGGCAAAAATATCGAAATGGCCGATATTACCGAAAGAAAATATTGATACATCGTTATTATCCCTATATATTATGCATACATTACAATTCCTGAAACTAGATAAGTTTAGAATATTTTACCTATCTCATAATTTTAATTTTATTATCACAACATTGTTTCCATGGGGTACCATCTCCCCTTTTTGCGTTAAAGAAAATAAATTTATGAATGTTACATATCACGAAAAAAATAAAACATTGATATGTTATGTTTTGTATATTATATGATGGCTTATATATTTGTGGATATATTGACACCAAATATAAGTATTGTAGGTTTACAGTAAATAAACATTTTTTATGAATGTAAAAAAAAGTGTGCAAATTAGCCAAAAATCGCCTGCCATTATAGGAAGAAGTCTGCCAGCTCGAGGGTTAAACATCCATGTATTATTTTTAGGTTAAGCTTTAGAACATTATATTTCCATTTAGTTTCTTAAATAGCATAATACATGTTGGTAGAATACAAAATAAGTGAGCAGATAAGTAATAATGTAAGTACAAAATACTGTGGTGATGGCTTTTGGGGTAAACCATATACAGCCTACCTTTCAGGGTATTCTCAGCTACCTCCGGGGTACAGCCTACACTAGAGGGATTCTCAAAGGGGACATGTGTAACATTAGTATGTTTTGTATTTTTTATAGAAAAAAAGTTTAGCTGAGTATATTCTACTAAACAGTTACTAAATTATACTTGATGTATCGTTTTGTAGGTATTGCAGTGGAGAAATTTGATTGATTAGCTTCTTTCTTTTTAATCTTTGTGATGCGTATACTTTAACCCTTTGCACGCGGCAAACGTCTACAAACGCAACCTTCATGTTTGGCCATAATGCAGCACATGGTTGTAGTTATTTCGTTAGCCTAGAATAGTGTTCAATTTAATTTATATTTGCCATGTAAAGTGTCAATTAGGTTTGGGTCCATATATTAGATTACAATGTTGTTAAAACATTACATCCCTCGCAGAAGCAAAAAAAGCTACAGCTGCAATATTGAGCAGCGTTGAACTACATGTCATGCAGCTACAGACTTGGTAGCTAGCAGCTGACTTTCTTACTGCATTGTTTATTTTGATTGCTTGATTTTGCGTTTACGTTATTTCATTTCATTATTTAATGTTTCTTTTTTTTATATGTCATATTATTTTATAGAAGGTGTAAATATAGTAAAAATATTAGGTATCTTGGTAGTTTGGATGTGTTGTTTAGATGTGAAAAACACTGATGATAATTACTTCCTAACACTTTCTTCCCAGTTTGGTTAGTGACATATGGAAATTGTTTCCTTTTTCTTCTTATTTAAAGTCTTACTAAACATTTCCTTTAATATTTTATTTATATGTAAATCACATAGAAAGTGTTAATACATATGTATATGTAAAATTACACGCTATACAAGGTTTAGTCCTAGTATAATTCAGTATGCAAATGGTTAACAGAAATATCAAGTCAATATGCTATATGGGTGCAGAATTTGGAAAACTACAATGAATGTAACACGTCAATTAAATGTATTTGTCAATCGCTCATTAAGAAGAATAACGAATATATGGTGCCCAAAAAGTATTTGCAACAAAGATCTATATAGGCTAATGAACCAGTTGCCTATCCATGATAAACTTTAAGAAAAGAAAGTGGTGGAGGTGGATAATATTGAGAAAACCTGACTATGCCAGGTGAAAGAAGCATTAGACTGTATCCCACAAGGAGAAAGAAATAGTGGAAGACCAACGGAGACGTGGAAGAGAGGTGAGACCAGTGGGGAGGAGTTGGAAAGCTGTGAAGATAGTTGCTGCTAACAGAGAACACATTATAATGGAGAATACTTGTTGAAGCTCTTTGCTGGAGCAAGGGGGTAGGAGTAAGATAACTCACTTATAATGGTTTTAATTTCAAATTTGTATTGAAGCAGAAATACTGCAAATAGTAAAAAAAAGTACTAAACATAATGAATATATTCAATAATTACTGAAAATTTAAATCGATAAAATCAACTAATAAACAAACTCATTAAATGACTTACAGTGGAGATATGTTTTTGCTTGATTTGAAAAACTTAACATTGGTCTTGATAAGAATCGATTCAAGCTGGCCAGAAACAAAGTACGAAATCAACAAATTTTTTTATCAATCCATTCCTAATTTCAGAATGGCAACTGCAGCACCTTATTTCTAAAAGTTACATTGTCACTACTAAAACATTGAACTAAATTATCATTTGAGAAACAAGCATTTCAAAATTATCATAAGTACTTAGATCTGCAAGTTTCAGGCATGTCATGCAAAATCTGCATGTTACAATATATACTCATTATAAATTAGGTCCAATTGTGTAGAAATGTAAACCTACAAGCTTTCACTGCAGATTGGTTAGACAAATTTATCCAGAAATCTCAAAATTAATGTGCACTCCTCTAAAAACAAAAACTAGAATGGATCCTAGGTCTAATGAAAATAAATTTCACTATAGATGAAAAATTGATTAATTTATAAAAAAATACTACCAAAAATACAATAACCATTCGAAACAACAATTTTAGAAATTTTCTTTAATCCTGAAATCTTAAAACTTCATAATAGGACCTATGAACTTTCAACACTGAAATATTATTAACTGAATGATTAATGAATATGAATAGTAATGTTACCATTACAAAAGTTAAGGTAAGTTTTTTTTTGCTTAGCTAAGAACAAAAATTATAATATGATTAATTAATTTACTTTCCTCTTTGACAATGTGAACAGTAAAAACTTGATCAAGATTAATTGCTCAACATAGGCTTAGTCGCAACAATAACAAAAATTGGAAAAAATAAAAGAAGCATAACTGGAATATAGTACTGGTAAGCTTATTTTATTAAATGAAATCAACCTAAGCTTACTACTTTTAAACATTTTAAATAACTGAGTATAAAATGCTGCTAATAAAATTGGTTAATTTAATAATTACATTGACTACAATATTTATTTTCTTTGTGTTGCCTATGTTCTTTTAAAAATACTGCCAAACTAGAATTAATTTAATTTGTATTCATATTCTTACATATGAGATACAGACACAACATTATGCGTATTTTAAGGCAAAAATGAATGATGATATGAGTGTAGGATGAGTTAAGTCTGGTTACTAACTGAGTTAAACTGTTCCTCTTAACACATTCGCTGCGAAAAATTCACCAATTGGATGTCGGGGGAGCTGAAAATTTTTATTACATGAAAACTTACCTTTAGGTGTATGAAGTTGATTGAAGTTGGTAATAGCCTGATTCTTTGATGTTTTCCTTGTAAAAATTACGTCATAAGTTTGGCCCCCGCCGCTCCTAGCGCTCGATCACCGTTGTTTGACCGACACAAAATCACTTGGAATGTCGTTTTATTGTACAAAACCTCCTTTTTTATGTAAAATACTTGGTAGTTCAGTACCTCAGTGGTCAAAATACCTCAGTAGTCAAAATATAGCCCGACAAAATTTCCAGAGTTCGGCAGTAAAATAATCTTCAAAATACACACAAATAATTTAGTCACAATAATTAAAATATTGAAATATATGTACAGACAATAATACAATATATACACACTCAAAACAAAGCACCAGGAATATAACTATAAGTATTAGTCTATAAGAACAGCATGAAACGGTACGCACCCACCGGTGGGGGCTCAGCTATATGGTAGAGGTCGTAGAACTCAAAACTAACAACGCGGCAAGTAAGGTTAGGTTACTAGGCAACGAAGCGAGGTGGAACAAAACAAATACAACGAATGGCTGGGCCAGTCTGGGCTTTCTAGTAAACAGTGACTCAAGCCCCCACCGGTGGGGGCGCTGTGATTCGGATACAGACCCTGCCCCCACCGGTGGAGGCAGCCGCAGCGAATGTGTTAAAGGACAATTAATTAATAGCCCAACAGCCAGGGCAACCAAGGGTCATAGAGCTTTACATGGAATCCGAACAACGTAGTGGTGGTCTGATTTTGAGCTAATTGATTTTGAGCTAATCTGATTTTGAGCCTGATACTCAGTTCTCTTCCTCACACAACATCCGAACATTGATTACCATCCAACATGGACAACCCAGACTTCTCTAGTAGTGTCCACGTCGATGGTAACCATTGAACGGACGCCGTGTCGGTATTAAGAGGACCGAGCATGTTACCTATCGCCAACAATCTCCCAAAAATAGGCTATTACAAATAAGAAAAATATACAAAATGTTTCATCATTTTTAATTCCAAATGCAAAAAATATAATGCCACCTAGTTTAACAAACACTACAGTATTTAATGTAGGATTTTTATTTTAATATATAATTTCATTCTTTTTAATAATGTAGGATAATAATCATAAGAACAATTCATTAACTAGTAAACAAAATAAATTATACCTGTCCTTAATGGATTAAGAATTGATGAATAATCTACAAATAACATTATTTTCATAATAAATAGTTAAGGCAGTTCCAAATTATTTATTATCTAGTATTTTTCATAACTAAAACACAGTGTAAATACTTTGTTAGCTGAAATTTACAATAAAATTGTTAATTCTGTATAACAGTGGTTCACCTAAAATCACAGAACTTCAAAAACATATTACATGAAACAAATCATTTAAACTGATTTCTATTTCTCAGTTATCTTAAAATACTTAACACGTATCACAAATTAGTATGGAAGCAAGAAAGGAATAAATAGCCCATTAAAATGTTTCCTATCTTAAAATAAATATTACATTTACATTAATGTAAAAAAATCTTATAATTACCACTGCCATATTTGAAAGTATTTAACATGTGGAATAATATTTTTAATTGCAACAGTAAGTAAAGAGCCAAATACAATTATATGTATTTGTAATGTTTTAAACAAACATAACTGAAGTGTAATATAATTATGACAAAACGCGATTTCTTGATCAATAATAACGTGTAGGCTACAAAAGTAAATATTTCAACATACTTTTTAACTTATTTACCAATATATTTTTTAGTGCATTGGGATATACTCAATTTTATGATAAATAATATTACTATAATCTAACAATTGCAAATAGAAATCCAAGCAAACAAAACAATAGTAATAATAATGATAAATGTTACTTTATACAACTTATCTGAATTGCAGAGGACTTATCCTTAAACCCATCACATCCTTTCCAATTTCAGCAACACTACATACATTGCAAACAGTTCCTTTGTATTGAGGCTGGAATGATGCACCACATAAAGGACATTTTTCTTCTGGTTTTCCACGATATATGGGAGTGTAGCTTTTCCCACAAATATTGAATGGATTATGCTCATCATATACCAGTGTGTGCTCATCCACAAGATTTTTATCACAAGCCTGTAACATCTTTCGGGCTTGGGCTGAAACTTCAGGTCGTGGACCAAGTTCAAGAAGACGACGTGCAAAAGATGCTGCAGTTTTATAATTTTTTAATTTGAAGAAAAGATTTATTGCAGTACGTAAGGTAAGGATTTGATGGACAGGCTGTAAATTACAATGTGTAAAGTAGGCTGCAAGTTCACATACTCTCTTCTGTTCTTCTAGTGTATTTTTTGGCAATTCCTTTCTATTTGTTTCCATTTGCAATCCAACAATGTACTCTCTACAGATTTGCAAAAGTTGTTGAGCTTCTGATATATCTTGTCTAGTGTCAACAACAAGCAGTGGAATGCTTAATAATAGGTTTCTAAGCTTCTCAATGGCTTCAGAAAATTTACCTCCAGTTGTAAGCTGATAACATTGCTGTAAACGAATTACCAAGTCACTTAGCTTAACCCATATTGCAGGATGTCCTCCTTTGGGTCCTGCTTCTTTCCAATTTCTGTGGGGATAAGAAAACAGACTTGGACAACTAGGCAAAGTAGAGTAACTAGTTCGAGACTGACTGAAAGCTGTCATGAATAAATTGTGAAACTGAGAAAATTCGGTAACTCCAACTTGGTCATGCAAGAGACGGAAAGCAGTTTCAAAACTACCAGCCATGATATGATCTATTGGGAGCTGAGAATTTGTGGCCCATACTTTGCTCTGCGATACTCCAGAAGTTGGTGCAACAAAGTAGCCTTCTTCTACTGATGATGTTCCTCCCTCCAAATCAGGTGGAAGCTCCAAGTCTTCATCCCCAACATCCCAACCTCCTCCTTCTTCTGGAGCAGCGACTACTGTTTCTTCAGGGTCTTCATCTCCCGGCATATGATCGTCCATTCCAAGTTCAGCATCTTCTCCCCATCCTTCACCTCCAGCATCTTCAGGAGCTAGAACCGAACTTGACAGTGCACTAGTACCTTTTCCTACTCCCATCATAGCACCTTCAAAAAATCCTTTGGAAACTGTCAATAAGGGCCAATTAGTTTCTGCTTGTGAAATAGGAATAGGGGGCTTTAGCAAACGAGCATTTTGAGGTATCTGAGGAAGATTTCCATCACATGATGCCTTTAATGCGTTTGCTTCTTCTTCTAATCCATGAGTAGCTGCTGTTAAATATGCAAGGGAGTTTTGTCCACAGTTTTTCAAAATTTTAATTCTTTCTGCAACATCGCCAAGCAATAAAGCACCCTGATACTGTCCTGACATGTCTTTGCGAATTTCTGCTATTTTTGTCATTTTACGCAATTTATCCAGATTTCCAGTAATAAGGTACAAAAAAGTGAGTTTGTCAAAGTTTTTTGTTCTCTGATAACACATCTCTACAATTTGATGGTTACCTTGCATCAAAGCAGCTTGACCTAAACGCTCCCAACACATTTTGTCTTCTAATGCTCGAGCAGATTCCAGTGCAATTTCAATGTTACCACATTCAAGGGCCAGAGCAAATCTGGTTTTATCATCTTTAACGAAATGAAGTGCAACTTCGGGATAGCCTTTTTGTTGAAGGTATGCTATTATAGACTGACCTACTAATCGTGCATTGCGTACCATGTGTAAAACTTCATCATATTTCCTGTTTATAAGAGCTAGTTTAAAACGGTACTCCGTTGGATCTATGCTAAGAACCATAGGACGGCATTCACGATCTAAGCAAAACACTTGGTTTCCCTTTACTTTGGTAATGTAAATTGGAAGATCTAATGTACGAATAATACCATGATCACCATTACAAATTGCATACTTTATATGATTACTTGTTGTGTATATAAATACGCCAGATTCATCCCAAGCACCTGATTTCACCCTTGTGTTCTCATGAATAGAACATAAAGTCTCCATTTTCCTATTACAAATAATAACTGTGTGTTTTGCTAACAAAGCTACATTACTCATGTCAGAGGACCATACAACATATCGGCACTTTGAAATTTTAACCTGGGCAAGCGTTCTCTTTTGCTGAACATCAAACAATGTTACATTATCTGGGTCTCTAAGAAGAAGCATACCAGTGCCTGCATAGAAAATTTCATCACATGACGGTTGGTCTACTTTTTTTGTAACTTCATTTTTAAGGTTCTTAATTACCAATGAATGACTTCTATCAAGTACAGCAAATCTATTTCTTGCTACCCAAATTGCAGTGACACCAGTGGAACGTTTACACTCTGCTACTTCAACAGAATGGCCATCACTATGTTCTCTAGGAACATTGTACAAATCATAAGTTGAATTTTCAATATTACTACTCCGAGTACAAACCAACAGGGCACTTTCTGCCATGTTATACCCAATACTATAAACTGGAGTCTTTCCTCCTCCTCTAAGTTGCATTAAAGGCATGTCTTTACTGGTAGTAAAATCAAGTTTTCGAAGAAATCTATCTTTAACATACAATAACATATTTGCATGTACTGCATAAGCAGGCCTTTCTCTTTCTAGTTTAAATATTACCATACCTGAATCATGTCCTGCGGCAAACAAATTCAAAGTAGGGTGAGCAGCTAAAACCCAAAAACGCTCGTGGTCCCTTCGGAATGTCTGTAAACATGTTCTCTTAGTCATATCCCATACACGAATGCTTTTATCTTCACTATTTGACAATATTAATTCTTGACGAGGATGGAAGAGAACACACGATACATTATTATAATGCCCTCTACAAGTATCAACTTCCCAAGCTTTCGCTTCATTCATGCGCCATAATTTTATTTGTCTATCATCTGCACCTGACACAATTAAGGGTAAGGTTGGGTGAAAGCAAGCCCAATTAACACCGCGGTCATGGCCTTCAAGAACATGTTTCACAACTGCATCTGCTTGGCCAAAAAGGTCAGTTGCAGAAGGATTCTTTAGATGGTCATCAAGTCCACCAGGACCAGGTGCAACATTTTTTTTCCTCAAACCGGAGATATCCCATACTCTTACAGTTTGATCTAATGATGCTGATACAACAATATCATCAGTAGGGTGGAACTGAACACACATAACATAATGGTTATGACCAGTCAAAACGCATATGCATGTGCGACTCTGCCAATTCCAAATACGAATGGTCTGGTCATCAGACGCACTTAATATCCAGGGATATTCATGGTGAAATACGGTTGTGCGAATATAATCTAGATGACCTAAGAGGGTGAAAATGCATCTCCTTTGTTTATAATTCCACACTTTTATTTTATAATCATCACCACCTGATACAAATATAGGCTGTTGATTATGAAAACATATACCTCTGACTGGCCCATCATGTTCATCAAATTTGTCAAGTAATGTACACATCCGATAGTCCCATAATTGTATAACACCGTTGTGCAAACTGGATAACACCCATGGTCTTTTAGGATGGAAAGAGAGGCCTTTCACTCGAGCCGACTTGGTCTCGGACTTTATTAACATTTTGCACTCAGTTACTATAAATACGTAAATTGAGTAATTTTAAGATTCACCCAATTTGAAAATCATCACAAATTTATAACACACTCACTACTTCACCTGTCATCATAAAGCCATCATATTAAAATAACATCCACGTCACACAAAAGGGGAGAAACCTAACTCGTAACGTAACTCAATTTCTTTCTGCGTCTGCACTACCACTGCCTGCCTGATTAGTGATTGTTGAATGTTGATAATGCTGACTTTTTTTTATATACCATGAAGCTACTTCGTATGATTTTGAATTTAGGCTTGAATAACATTCAGGACTTGTTAAAGAAAATATTGTACTTCACTTTCTATGTTTACTTGTTTTTTGTTTTATGGGATTGATCGCATTATTTTATTTACTATCCAAAATATTCCCACTTTACAGCTCATGCATATTGTAAGATAACATAATCTTATGTATAATTGATGTAAAAACTACATATGACTCTATAGTAAAACTGTTAAACGACAGACAAAACGACGTAAAGTTCAATAATAAGCGAAAAGCTATAGCTATACTACATTAGTGACACAACAAAAATTACCAAGTACATTATGTCAATCAGAAAAGTAACATATATACTCATACTGCTAATAAATTATATACAGGGTGGCTGGTCATCAGTGTTTAATCAACGATGTTCGACAATGGCTGACCGAAAATTACCCGGTTTGGATTGGTCGTGGAGGAACTGTTGCTTGGTCACCCAGGTCTCCAGATTTAACCCCCTTGGACTGTTATATTTGGGGGGTTATATTAAAAGTGAAGTGTACAAGACCGTTGTTTGTGATGAAAATGATTTGCACAACCGCATTATTTATGCTGCGAACAAAGTGAGAAATTAAATGTCATTCAAAGTTACAGCGCGCTAATTGAAAAACAAGAATCTGTATAAGGGAAAACGCAGGGCAATTTGAATATAAAAATAAGTAAAAGTGTTATTGTTTTTTCCAGCTCTAATGCACTTTATTTTAATAAACCAAGACCTTGTGTATGTTTGATGGAACAAATAAAAAAAACGTAAATTTTTATATCATTAAAATTAACAATTACACATTTAGTAACATTTCGTCAAGTAAACTAGTAAGTTTTTGTATTAATTTAGAGTTCTTTTAATTTAAGCACTTCGTGTTTTTCAACATTCAAACCATTAGAGCTCACACAAGTTTAAAGAAA